>QJPP01004550.1:0-15453 GCA_003996215.1 Jaltomata sinuosa | reverse complement strand
CACTACTAAAAAAACTGTGAATACCGACCTCAAAATTACCGACCTCCTATGGAAGTCGGTAATTTCCGACCTCCGGAAGTCGGTATTGTTAAAAACAAAAAATTATTTTATTTTCTTAAGAAAACCGACTTCAAGATGTCGGTTTATTTGGAAAAAAAATGCGGGAAAATCAAATACTGACCTCCGATGGTCGGAAACTTTCCCAGAAAAAAATAAAATAAAGAAAAATCGACCTCTTGTAGTCGGTATCGAATTAGTAAATAAAAAATAAAATTTAAATTTATCTCAATTAAATATAAAAAAATTAAAAAAATGAATATTTTTAATACCTTTTAAATAAACCGTCCTCCGTAGGACAGTTATTTATAAGATAAAAACAAAAAAAAAACAAATTAATACCGACTTCCTGATGTCGGTAATATTAAATTTACATAATTGATTTTATTTACCTTAAATTATTCTCATAGTGACTTCCAGAAGTCGGTATTTTTATTTTTATTTAATTATTTTATTAGGATCGACCTCCAGTGGTCGGTACGTGATTAGAAATTTAAGAATATAATTTAATTTTATCTCAATTAAAAATATAAAAGACTACAGAATAATATTTTGAATTAGTTTTAAATAAACCGTCTTTCGGAAGACGGTTTTATATAAAATATAAAATAAAAATAATATTAATACCGACATTCAGAGGTCGGTATTATTTATTTAACGTATTTAATTTTATTTTCATTAAAATTAAAGGTAATACCGACCTCCGGAGGTCGGTAGTTTACTTTTATTTAATTATTTTGAATAAAATCAACCTCCGGATGTCGGTATTACCTTTAAAATATTTGTAATAATCACTATTTTTCTATTGTGTATAACACTAAGGGGTCGTTTGGTAGCTAGTTAAAGTTATATAGGTATTAGTAATGTAGATATTAGTTATGAGGTAATCTATATATTATTTATACATGTATTAGTTATGTAGAGATTAGTTATTTATGTATTAATTATACAAGTATTACTTATTCCACCTTCTATATCCTGTATAAGATAATACATAGATTCCCTCATAACTTATACATCGTCTTGAATATACATATGTCTCGTCTAGTGATGTATATATATATATATATAGTACGTATTCAAAAGCTAATTAACCGATCGATAATACATATCCAAATACGTAGTATGGATACGTTGTATATTACATACATATGAGTTAATATACGATCATTGAGAAATGTAATTAACCAAGTCCTATATATTATATATAATGATCCATCGTCTTGAATATATGTCTCGTCTAGTGATGTACGTATATACATAGTACGTATTCAAAAGCTAATTAACCAATCGATATATAATCCATATCCAAGTAGTATGGAATATGTTGTATATTACGTACATATGAGTTAATATACGATCATTGAATATAATTAACCAAGTTATTCTATGTACTATAATGATCAGTCGTCTTGAATATATGTCTCGTCTAGTGATGTACGCATATATATAGTACGTATTCAAAAGCTAATTAACTAATCGATAATCCATCCAAGCAGTGGAATACCATTGTATTACGTACACACGAGGTAATATATGATTGTTGAGTAATGTAAATAACCAAGTCCTATATATATAGTAATGATCTGTCGTCTTGAATATATGTTTTTTTGTGGCGATATTGTACGTATATATATATAGTACGTATTCAAAAGCTAATTAACCAATCGATAATCCATCCAAGTAGCTAGTATGGAATACATTGTATTACGTACATATATGAAGTAATATACGATCGTTGAGTAATATAATTAATCAAGTCCTGTGTATTAAATGGTCCATCATCTTGAATATATATGTCTCGTCTTTAGTGATGTATGTTTATATATATAGTACATATTCAAAAGCTAATTAACTAATCGACAATTCATCCAAGTAGCTAGTGGAATACGTTGTATTACGTACATATGAGGTACTATACGATGACGATCGTTGAGTAATATAATTAACCAAGTCCTATATATTACTGGTCCGTCGTCTTAAATATATGTCTCGTCTAGTCATGATGTACATATATAGTACGTATTCAAAAGCTAATTAATTAATCGATTGATAATCCATTCAAGTAGTATGAAATACATTGTATAGTAGCATAATCATTGAGTAATGTAACGAATCAATAATGTATCCGAGTTTATCAAATATGTTGATGATTAAATAATTTTTATTCATTACTTTTATTTTTTTTAAAAACCGACCTCAAGTGGTCGGTTTTATCAAAAAATACTTTATTAAAAATTTAATTTTTAGTAAAACCGACCTCAATTGGTCGGTTTTTTTATTTTATTTTAACTTTATTTTATTACCTAAAAACCCTAACAGCCTAACACTCACACTCACACACTCTCTCTCTCTCCCCGATCGACCACAGCCAGCCTCCCTCCGGCGCCCCCTCCCTCCGAAAACCTTCACTCCGGCGTCCCCCCTCCTCCGCCTTCCACCGCTGCCGCTGCTGCTGAAGGTTGCTGTCGCCGCTGCTGCTGAAGGTTGCTGCCGCCGCTGCTGCTGAAGGTTGCTGCCGCCGCTGCTGCTGAAGGTTGCTGCCGCCGCTGCTGCTGAAGGTTACTGCCGCCGCTGCTGCTGAAGGTTGTTGTCGCCTGCCGCTGCGGTCGCCGTCGCTGTTGCTGCTCCGGTGGGGGTCCATCAAGGTAAGTAATTTTAATTTTCTTGTTAATTAATTATAGTTATTAAATTAGGGTTTATCATTGTTAATTTTAGTTACTAAATTAGGATTTATCATTTAACTAGGGCATGTCATTGTTAATTTTAGTTACTAAATTAGGATTTATCATTTAATTAGGGTTTATTATTGTTAATTAGTTTGTCTTATATGGTGGATGTGAACTAGTGAATTTGAATAGTGAAGTAGTGAATTGAAAATGTGAACTAGTGACTTAGAATAGTGAAGTATAATGACTTGAAATTATGAACAAGTTACTTAAAATAGTGAAGTATAGTGAGTTCAAATTGTGAGATAGTGACTTGTAATGAATTGGAATAGGAAACTTAGTCTTTAATTTAGTTTATTTAATTATTAGCGTGATAATGTATTTGTTTAGCATAAGTGTCAACACTAGTTGATCCTATTGATGACAAAATTAATTTTCTTGCAAGATCAATTTATGTCCACCTAGTGTTGACACTTAGTCTTTAATTTAGTTATAATGTCGTTGATTAGCATAAGTGTCAACACTAGTTGATCCTATTGATGACAAAATTGATTTTCTTGCAAGATAAGTAAGTTAAAAATTTGAACTAGTGACTTAAAATAAGTAAAGTGTAGTTAGTTGTTAGTTGGAATTGTGAACTAGTGACTTAAAATTGTGAAGTTTGGTAATTTGAAATTTTGAACTAGTGACTTAAAATAGTGAAATGTATTAAGTTAAAATTTTGAACTAGTGACTTAAAATAAGTATAATGTAGTTAGTTGTTAGTTGAAATTTTGAACTAGTGACTTGAAATTGTGAAGTGTAGTAAGTTAAAATTTTAAACTAGTGACTTAAAATAAGTAAAGTGTAGTTAGTTGTTAGTTGAAATTTTGAACTAGTGACTTAAAATAGTGAAGTGTAGTAAGTTGAAATTTTGAACTAGTGACTTAAAATAAGTAAAGTGTAGTTTTTAGTAAGTTAAAATTTTGAACTAGTTACTTAAAATAAGTAAAGTGTAGTTTGTATTAAGTTAAAATTTTGAACTAGTGACTTAAAATAGTGAAGTGTATTAAGTTAAAATTTTGAACTAGTGACTTAAAATAAGTAAAGTGTAGTTAGTTGTTAGTTAAAATTTTGAACTAGTGACTTAAAATAAGTAAAGTGTAGTTAGTTGTTAGTTGAAATTTTGAACTAGTGACTTAAGATAGTGAAGTGTATTAAGTTAAAATTTTGAACTAGTGACTTAAAATAAGTATAGTGTAGTTAGTTGTTAGTTGAAATTTTGAACTAGTGACTTGAAATTGTGAAGTGTAGTAAGTTATAATTTTAAACTAGTGACTTAAAATAATTAAAGTGTAGTTTGTATTAAGTTAAAATTGTGAACTAGTGACTTAAAATAAGTAAAGTGTAGTTAGTTGTTAGTTGAAATTTTGAACTAGTGATCTAAAATTGTGAAGTGTATTAAGTTAAAATTTTGAACTAGTGACTTAAAATAAGTAAAGTGTAGTTAGTTGTTAGTTGAAATTAATGTGTATTAATGTGATTTAGTTATTGGAATTAGTTCAAATGTGATTTAATTAAGCTCTAGTTTGATTTATTGTTTGTGTAGATGGAACCTGATCATAGTTGGATGTATAATAGAAACAATCCTGATCGAGCGGGTATGATTCCGGAATTTGCAGAAGGTGTCACTTGTTTTATAAATCATGCAAAGACACTTGAGCCTTTTTTAACTTCAAAGTTGATTAGGTGTCCTTGTATTAACTGTAGCAACGTGAGATATCAAACAACAGAGAATGTTTCTATGCATCTTATGTGCTAGTGATAAACGTCGATGCCTAGTGGATGAGTCTGATATCGAGGGTGAGGAGGGTGAAGAGGATGAGGATGAGGATGAGGATGCTAATGATGAGTAGTTGTACCTAACTACTAGACATTTTGGACTTAGTATATATAGTTTGTACACTTTTTAGATTGTTTGATCGTATTTTATGTTTAATTTGAAGTAGTGAAACGTAAATATAGAAAAATATCGTCTTGACAGCTATTTGAGCTGGTTTTGGTTGAATATATGCATTATCAAATATGCAGGTGGGCAATTCAAATTGCAGCAATTTACTGCCAATTTTATGGTAAAATATCGACAACAAACCGACCTCCTGAGGTCGGTGTTTTGGGTAAATTTTCCAGAAAACCGACATCAGGTAGTCGGTTTTTTGAATAAAATTTTCCAAAAAATAGACCTCAGTAGGTCGGAATCGCGTGAAATAAGAAAATAAAATTTAAATAATACCGACCTCAAGAGGTCGGAATATCAGAAAAATAATAAATTAAAATTTCAGTAATACCGACTTCCGGAGTTCGGAAAACCAAAAATTTAATAAATTAAAAATTCAGTAATACCGACTTCCGGAGGTCGAAAAACCAAAAAAATAATAAATTAAAAATTCAGTAATACCGACTTCCGGAGGTCGGAAAACCAAAAAAATAATAAATTAAAAATTAAACAATACCGACCACCGGAGGTCAGTATATTATATTTTTAATAATATTTTTTTTAAAAGAAACCGACTTCAGGAAGTCGAAAATAAAAAAAATATATATATTAAATTCTTAATTTTTGGATTTAAAATTAAAATTGACATCCGGAGGTCGGTATTTACCGACCTCACGATGTCGGTATAGAAAACCAACCAAGCCTTTTCCGACTAGGGCTTGTGAGTCGGTTTTGAGTCGGTTTTTCAGGGAAAACCGACCTCTAGATGTCGGTTTTTTGAGGTCGGTTTTCCCTGTTTTTCTAGTAGTGTCTTTGAGCGTCATATAAAAGTGGTACAATTTGATTGGGGTCGCGAATATAGGAAATTATCCACCTTTTTTGCTCGAGAGGGGATCGTTCATCACTTATCTTGTCCCCATACTCATGAACAAAATGGTACCGCTGAAAGGAAACATCGTCATATTGTTGAAATGGGTTTAACAGTTCTCGCACATGCCTTCTTTCCTCTCACCTTTTGGGGTCATGCTTTTGCTACAAGGGTTTACACTATAAATCGTATCCCGTCGCCCTCGCTCAATAATGTTTCACCTTATGAAAAGTTGTTCAAAAAAGTTCCTGATTATCATTTCATGAAAGTTTTTGGCTGCGCGTGTTTCCCCTTTCTTCGTCCCTATAACTCTCACAAACTAGCCTTTCGATCCTTAAAGTGTATCTTCTTGGGGTATAGTGAACATCATAAGGGCTATAAATGTTTACATGGCCCTAGTAGCCAAGTATATATCTCTCGGCATGAGGTTTTTGACGAGTTACAATTTTCCTTTGCTAGTTCATCTTCGACTCCAAATAGAGCACTTCCCTCCGACTCTGCTGTTATGACCTTTTTGCCGATTATTGCTCCTAGTAATTCTTCTTCACAACCCACTGCTAGCAGTGATCATTCCATAGCAGCTGCTGCCTCGCCAGCTCCATCATCAAACTCATCGGTTCCTTCGTCGCCAAGTCTATCGTCAAGCTCACCAGTGTGTCATTCACTCCCGTATGATTTTTCTCCCTCTTCCATCCCTCCTATAAACCTTACTGTTGATCTTCCAGTAGCTATTGATACACCCATTGTTGCTCATAATTCTCAACCACCGGCTGCTCGGACCACAACCTTTGGGGACAACTACACAAATGCCCTTTAAAGGGAGTGACTTTGCTATTTGCTCCCCATAAAAATGGTCTTACAAAAATTGCCTTCTTGTTTTTATGTATAGAGCAACTACCTTTTTGCCCCTCTACACCTCAAATATTTTTAAATAACTCTCAATGCTCATTTGTCTCTCAACTTTTATATATATTTCTTTTTCTCTTTTTTCTTTTTTTTTATGTCTACTTTTTCTTTTTTCTTTTTTTTCTTTTTTTTTCTCAACCTTTATTTTTCTTTAATTTTTTATTTTATTCTTTCTTCTACGTTTTTTTCTTTTTTCTCAATCTTTTTTTTTCTTTTCTCCTCTCAATTCTATTTTTTCTCCTTTTATTTTTAATTTTTTAATTTTTCTCAACCTTTATTTTTTGTTGTCTTTTTTTTCTTCGTTTTTTTGTTTTTTTCTCAATTCTTATTTTTTTTTCTCAACTTCTATTTTTTTATTTTTTCTTTGGTTTTTAATTTTTCTTTTCTCTTTTTTTTAATCAATTTATTTGACCTTTATTTTTTTATGAGATGTTCTATAAATCTTGCTTTAGAGGCAAGACTTAGCCCAAAACTTCCAAACAACAAATTACGCCCATGAGCAAGATTTGACACTAGTATATTGTGTCCTGATTTATGAGATATTTTATAACACTTGCCTCAGAGGCAAGACTTAGCCCAAGGACCTCTCAAAAAATATAAGTTACGCTCCATGGGCAAGAGTTCACACTACTTCATTATGTCTAAATTTATGAGATACTCTATAACTCTTGCCTTAGAGGAAAGACTTAGCTCAAGGATTTTCAAACAACAAGTTATGCCCCACGAGCAAGACTTACACTACCTCATTGTGTCTTGATTTATGAGACATTCTATAACTCTTGCCTTAGAGACAAGACTTAGCCCAAGGACTTTCAAACAACAAGTTACGCCCCATGGGCAAGAGTTGACACTATCATATTGTGCTTGATTTATGGGATGCTCTATAACGCTTGCCTAAGAGGCAAGACTTAGCCCAAGGACTTTCAAATAACAAATTACGCCCCATGGGCAAGAGTTGACACTACCACATTGTGTCTTGATTTATGTGATGCTCTATAACTCTTGCCTTAGAGGAGAAACTTAGCTCAAAGACTTTCAAACAACAAGTTATGCCTCATTGGCAAGAGTTGACACTAGCACATTATGTCTTGATCATGAGATGCTCTATAACGTTTGCCTTAGAAGCAAGACTTAGCCCAAGGGCCTCCCAAAAAATAAGTTATGCCCCATGGGTAAGAGTTAACACTACTTCATTGTGTCTTAATTTTTGAGATGCTCTATAACTCTTGCCTTAGAGGTAAGACTTAGCTCAAAAAATTTTCAAACAACAAGTTATGCTCCATGAGCAAGGCTTGACACTACCTCATTGTGTCTTGATTTATGAGATGTTCTATAACATTTGTCTTAGAGACAAGACTTGTTCCAAAGGACTTCCAAACAACAAAGCACGCTCTTAAGTTTACTTCGATTTCAAAGAAAGAAGATTTTTTTTGCGGATTATCCAACTTTTTGTTCATTAGCAAAAAATAATAGAGGTTAAGAAAAAAGAAAAAAAGAGAAGAAAAAAAGAGAAAAGGAAAAAAAAAAGAAAAAAAAAAAAAAAAAAAAAAAAAAAAAAAAAAAAAAAAAAAAAAAAAAAAAAAAAAAAAAAAAAAAAAAAAAAAAAAAAAAAAAAAAAAAAAAAAAAAAAAAAAAAAAAGGTTAAAAAAAAAAAAAGAACAAAAAAAAGTTAAGAGAAAAAAAGAAAAAAAAGAAAATAAAGGTTGAGAAAAAAGAAAACGAGAATTAAAAAAAAATTGAGAAAAAAGATAAAAAATTAAAAAGATAAAAGAAAAAAGAAAAATGAAAATTAAAAGTTGAGAGACAAATGAACATGGAGAGTTATGGTGTAGAGGGGCAAAAATGTATATGTTCTATACATAAAAAGGAAGGAAGGGTATTTTTTAAAGACTTTTCTTATGAGGGGCATAAATTGAAGACCACTCACTTTTGAGGACACTTCATGTAATTTCCTGGTCATGTCTCCAACCCAATTTGACCCGCTTAATCAAAACAATTCTATATATATATACTAAGTTCTGGGAACGTGCGTTGCACGTTGTATCTTCATGTTATAGTACACACATTTTGAAAAACAATACAAATAATATTAGAATGGTGTGCTGATTTAGTTACGCTAAATTTGGAAGGAATGCCAAAGCTAAACTAATGAATGATGAGGGCCTACTTGAAATTAAATATTTGTCTAGACAATTAAGCGATCTGTTTGGCATTTGGATTATTTGATAGTGCTTTTAAGTCAAAATAGTTTTTAAGCATTTTTAGAGTATTATTGAGTAAAATAAAAAGTGTTTTTAAGCATTTATTTTAATGCTAAAAAATAAAAAATCAGCCAAAAAAAGTTATTAAGCCCGATCCTAAGACCCCACTAAATCTAATAACGTAAATACAATTGGTATAATTCAAAATTACTCAACTTGACAGTTTTATTGCTTATTTATTTCAGTGTGGCATATAGCTTACATCTTTATATGCGATTATGCCCCGTAAACGTTGGCTTATGACTGCAAATTACTTTACACTATGTAAGAGAAGGTTGTTGCATTGTCTTCAAAAAAATTCGATAGCTCCTTTCCTTTTTATAATACGCGCGCATATAATATATATATATATATATATATATATATATATATATATATATATATATATATATATATTGGATAGCTTACTAATCAAGATGAATTATTACTATCCGAGTTATCTCATGAAAGAAACACATTTAGCTCCATAGATACTAATAAAAGAGAAAAACAATCTAAATTTCAAGGTTTAAATCTAATTTGCATATTATAAGTGTTGATAGATAGTTTGCTACTACAATTAATACATGTCATGAAATGATCTTTCTCAAAATATCACATAATAGAGAGATAAGATAATGAATTGGGATTCAATTGAGGTGTGAATAATTTTCGGTGCATCTCTAAATTAAAATGAATCAATGTTGCATATGCTCTTACATTTTGAAAGTGAGGATTACATGAATAATTGAAAGGTTATGGACCATTAATCCTACCTATCTATTACAAACTGAGTAAGTAGATCAAACTAAAATAGCGACGATCTTTGACGGAAAATGAAAAATTTCTAAATTGATAATATTTAATGCTTAACGAAAAATAGAAAGAAGTAAATATTGGAAGTGATAAAATTAATTGAAGTATCAACTCTACAAATCCTTTGTCACGTTCTGCAAATCTTTTGTTGTTAGTCCAACAATATATGCCTTTGTCACGCTTTTCCTGTAATGATATAAATAACACACAAAGACATTGATTTGAGGTATTCGCTATTGTATACATACACAAACGATGGAATACAAGTAGTATCTAGATATCGTTAGAGCAATAATCATGTCTTGAATATTAAGGCCAGAATTTTCAACCCTTTTGCCTTATGATTGCCCGGATGAAACCTCTGTACAAAACTGCTTGATATTTTACCATTTTATGTTTCCTGCAAATTTTAAGTTTTCAAATGCTAATGAATTCTGTAGAATAATAAATATAGTTATTAGAGAGAAGTTGAGAGGTCACGTTAGTACATGAAAGGCCATAAAGAAAATTAAAACATTTATTTCAGAGAAGTTTTTTGCCACTTCAGTTGGTGAAATAGCATTAATTGGAAAAAAGTTAAGAATGAAAACTGAAAGGGAATTAAATGGGAGTAGAAGGAATAATATTCCAATTATTACAGGATAATGAATAAATTATTTTACTCTTTAGTTTAATTTAACACACATTTAATTACAAGAAAATAAAAGGCCAAGATGACCTTATTAATAACTGATCAGCCAATAACGGCTCCTAGATTATGTTTCTTCATCACTTTTAGAATAAAATATAAAATATAAAATATAATATATATGATTACTATTTAATTAGATTAGATACTTTTTTTTATTACATTTTGATTTAGTGCCGGGCAAAATTGTAATCTAACTTTGAAGATGGGAGCTTCCCACTTTTAATATAACTAGTACTTGAACACGTGTGTTCCACGTGTAGTTCATACTAATTGATACAAATGAAAAAGAAATTCAAATAAAACATAAAAGGTGATGGTGAGGAAGCCTAAAAACACTACTGTTAAAAATAATCGATCTTAAATAAAATTAAACTATAAAGAAAAAACATATATCTACCCAATTAATAAAATAAAATATATATGAATACTCTCTTCATATAAAATAAAAACAATTGACTAAAAATACATGAATATTTTTTGCATGAGAAAAGTAAATCTCATTTGACAAGCCCCAGTCTCTTTTTTTTTCAGTTGTAAGATAACTAACAAAAATTATATATTGTCTTTTCATCTCAAACTATTATAGTTTCTAAAGAAAGTAAAAATCTAACATTACCAACGGATCTCCGCTAGGTAGCACCATAAAAATTGATAGCTGAATATATGGTGACCGCGCGTCAATTCTGTTTTTCTGCAAAGATAGAAAATGAAAAATGAAAGAAAATAAAAGTAAACTATTTTTTCAAAAAAGATTTAATCCACCATCCAAGAAGCTATCGAAAAGACTTGAGGGATATGAAAATTCATCTTGCCTTTATATAGCTCTATCTTCACATTTTTGGTCTTCCTTGTCATGCGTTACTTTCTACATTTAATTATTCAATGTATAACTTTTTCAAGTTCTCCTAATAGAAGTTAGCTAAGATTAGTAAATGAGCAACTTATTTAAAGAGACAATAAAAAAGAATTACACCATGAACATTAAAAAGGAGAACATGAATGGCCTCACGTCTAATTGGATTCAATGAACTTTGATTTGTGAGTATCAAATCATTAAAGCACTATAATTATTTCTACCAAAAATTTGTCTGCTAAAATTAAAAAAATCATTTGAAATTATTTTTTTGTACATTAACATAGAATAGTTAATTTGACTTTTGAAAGTAAAGTATTTAATAATCTAATAATATTTACTGTAATGTAAATTTACTTTTTAGTACATAAAATATTGTAGGAATAAATTTAGATTGAACGGCAAAGTGGTCGTTCAATATTTGATGGGTAAATTAGTCTTTTAACTTTTAACTTTGGGGCTTCCTACTTTTAGAGTATTATATATTATATATATTATATTATATATATATATATATATGTGTATAGAAGATTATACATATAGATTATAGATATGATGTAGAGACTACGGAAGATATATAGAAATTATTTTATTCTCCATATTTTCACTCTCTATTGCATACACCATCTGTTTCATCCTTTTCCAATAGAAGTCTTGTTGGAGTCTCTTCAGAGTAGCTGAAATGCCTGAAAGCCCTCCAATTGAACCGGTATGGTAGAAAACGATTAATCTCTTCCTCAGGTCCATTTTATTTTCATCCAATACTTTTCCCCTCCTACTCAGAATTCCATCTTGAAACTTGAAGCTGGGATTCATAGGTTCAACGGCCTTGCAATTGTTGCAGTAGATCTCTGGGATATGGATCCTGCTCCCAAGAGGCTCTGACCTCATCCATTAGCTCCACTTGAACAGCAGAAATGCTACATAGTTGGACATGTTCTTCCCTTCTAGATATATAATCAGCCCCTATGTTGTCCTTCCACTTCTTGTAGGCAATAGTATAGTCATATACAAACAACTTAACTATCCATTTTTGCTGACTAGGGGTAGTAATCTGTTGAAATATGTCTCAGGATATTGCAGAAATAAAATAGCTAGCTACAATATCTGTAAAAGATTTCTTTTACAGAAATTAGTTTATGAGTAGCTAACTTTTAGGATTTTTAAATTATTTTTGTTAGAGTCATGTGTGGCTTGAATTTAGGAAATAGTTTTCACTTTGTTTGTTATTTGAATTAGCTGATAAGTTTAGTAGCATATTTTTCTATTTTCTAGTTACAAATTATAGCTATAAATGTAGCCTTTGAGTTATGAATGAATCAATTTCCTTTGACAATACTGCAGTATTTTTTCACTCTAAATCTCTCTGTTATTTTCTACTTCCTTTGCTAAAAATCCAACAATTGGTATTTAGAACTATTTTCTTGAGGGATCTGTGAGTGAAAGATGAGTTCTGAAAATAGTTTTTCTCAGATGGCTCCTCCTGTCTTTGATGGTGAAAATTACCATCTCTGGGCAGTAAGAATGGATACTTATCTTGAAGCTTTAAATCTTTGGGAGGCCGTAGAAGTGGATTATGATGTTCTTTCACTGCCCAATAATCCCACGGTGGCCCAGATCAAAAGCCAAAGGGAAAATAAAATCATAAAATCAAAGGCAAAAGCAACTTTGTTTGCTGGTGTGTCGGATACAATTTTTACGAGAGTTATGGCTCTCAAATCAGCAAAAGAAATTTGGGATTATCTGAAGGAAGAATACACCGAAGATGAAAAAATATGAGGCATAAAAGTGTTGAATTTAATAAGGGAATTTGAGTTGCAAAAGATGAAGGAATCTGAGACCGTCAAAGAGTACTCAGACCGACTTTTGAGCATTGTTAACAAGGTAAGATTGCTTGGCACAAAATTTAAAGATTCAAGAATTGTTGAAAAAATTATTGTTACGGTGCCTGAGAGATACGAAGTATCCATTACTACCTTCGAAAACACAAAAAATTTATCTAAGATCACCTTGGCAGAATTGCTAAGTACATTGCAGGCACAAGAGCAAAGGAGGCTTATGAGGCAAGATGGCATGGTTGAAGGAGAATTGGCATCCAGTCACAAAACTCAAAGCAAAGGTAATTTTTTGAAAAATTATCCACCTTGTCAGCACTGTGGCAAAAAAGGTCATCCTCCATTTAAATGTTGGAAGAGGACAGATGCACAATGCAAGATCTGCAATCAACTTGGTCATGAAGCTGTAATTTGCAAAAGCAAATCTCAAACGTATGAAGCAGATGCCCAAGTCGCCAATGAGGAAGAAGAAGATCACTTATTTGTGGCAACATATCTTTCAACTAAAATATCTGATTTTTGGATGATTGATAGTGGGTGTACAAACCACATGACATACGACATAATTTTTTTTAAAGAGTTTGTGTCTATGAAAAATAAAAAAGTCAGAATTGAGAATGGTGAATATATTCCTGCAAAAGAAAAAGGGTCTATTGCAATTAAAACTAGTTCAGGTACAAAAATAATTTCAGATGTTCTTTAGGTGCCTGATATTGATAAAAGTTTGTTAAGTGTTGGTTAGCTAATGGAAAAAGGATTTAAATTATTATTTGGAGACAACTATTGTCGAATCTTTGATTCCACTAAGCATGAGATTTTTCAAGTTGAAATGAGAAGTAAGAACTTCTTATTTAATCCAGCAGAAGATGTACACACGTCTTGTAAGACCAAAGATGAATTGACAGATTTGTTCACGAGATCAATTTCAGCCGAGACTACAATCTACAATTCTTGATCCAAGGAGGAGTATTGAAATATGTCTCAGGATATTACAGAAATAAAATAGCTAGCTACAATATTTGTAAAAGATTTCTTTTACAGAAATTAGTTTATGAGTAGCTAACTTTCAGAATTTTTAAATTATTTTTGTTAGAGTCATGTGTGGCTTGAATTTAGGAAATAGTTTCCACTTTGTTTGTTATTTGAATTAGATGATAAGTTTAGTAGCATGTTTTTCTATTTTCAAGTTAGAAATTTGTAATGACCCTTCCGGTCATTTCCACGTTTAAGTTTTGAAGTCAAGCAAATCGACAAAAGATATCGTAAGACCTTTAACAAATTTTCTGAACTTTGGGTCAAATGTATCAGGGCTTTTCTCTCAATATATAAAGAGTTAGAAGTCCCCCGAAATATCAAATCGAAGGTCTACGAGTCTAGTTTCCAACGCACAAAACCTCGCATCCAACTGATCTCGGAGTAAAGAGTTATGACTGTTTTACCGCGGACTGTCTGGCAGAAAACGGGTTGCGAACCGGGTCGCGAACCGGGTCGGGTTAAACTCGATTTAAGCCTCAATTTCACGTTTTAAAATGCCATTTCAGTTCCGAAACAGTGATAAAATATAAGGGAGGATCCCGAGAGAATTCTTGAGTATCAAAATCGTGCGTTGGCGAATTACGAGCCTAAACTTTAGAATTTTATTAGCCTCGTGCGTGTATTTGAAAATACGTTATTTAAAAGTTGAATTTGGTAAAAATTATATTATTATTGCCTTTTCAAAATATTTTAAAGGTTTATAAAAAATATATTTGATACGATATAAGTGTATACGTATTTATTTTATAAGGTTTTTATACTCCGTAATATTTGAACGGAGATAGTAAAGTTAGTTATGTTAAAAGTTATTATTATAATATAGTAGGTTTCGTTTGAAATAATTTTCTATGAATTATGGTATATTTAAAATATTATATTTATTTTACCACGAATTTATTCAATACCCGAATACGTACGTAGCGGGGACCCACCTATCATTAATTGGATAAGGGGAGATGTGGTGTTGACACACACCCCCCCACGTGGAAACCAATTGATGAAGTAGGCAATTGCTGCCAAACTTCATCATTTGGAGCAAATTGATAAAGGGCAATTGTTGCCTATTCACGTTAAGCACTGGGAGCTTGTGCATACTACTGTGCACGTTAATTCTTTATAAGCTAAGGAAGAGTTCTGAGGGAATATTAAATTGACGCGATATTCGGTCATCGAAAGAAAATCAATTATCTACGTCAAGTTATTCCGTCCCAAATCCGAATCCGATTCCGATTTAGTTTTGGATTTTCTCGGAGTGGTTCGAGCTTGGACATCGTTGTTCCAGCAGCTTGTCGTCGGACGACAGGTAGGTTACGGTTTATTTTCCCTAGACTCCGTATATATAAAATAAAATTGTATTAATGGGCATCCTGGGGTTGGTTTATTAGGTTGGTACCACAGACCTTGACCGCTTTATTCATGTCAGCCTATTTTTATTCCTCCGTTGCTTGTAGTATTTGCGGATATATTTTATTTATTTACCCTTGTGGTCCTGCGAGGCCTTGTTGACT
>QJPP01004549.1:0-11106 GCA_003996215.1 Jaltomata sinuosa | reverse complement strand
TACTTCTTGAGGCACATTGTACTAGATATTCCATTCACCCTGGCACAGCGAAGATGTATAGAGACTTGAGGCAGCTTTACTGGTGGAGTGGTATGAAGCGGGATATAGCGGAGTTTGTATATCGGTGCTTGAACTGTCAGCAGGTTAAGTTCGAGCACATGAGACCTGGTGGTTTGATGCAGCGACTTCCCATTCCTGAGTAGAAGTGGGAAGGGATTACTATGGACTTCGTTGTTGGTTTGCCTCGTACTTCTCGTGGGTTTGATTCCATATGGGTGATTGTTGATAGGCTGACTAAGTCAGCACATTTCTTGCCGGTTCAAACTTCTTATGGTGCAGAGAGGTTAGCTCAGATCTACCTTCGTGAGATCGTTCGGTTGCATGGGGTCCCAACTTCTATCATTTCAGACCGCGGCACCCAGTTTACATCTCAGTTCTGGAGGGCTATTCAGCGAGATTTGGGTACAGAGGTTCATCTTAGTACCGCGGCACCCAGCTTCCATTCGAGTATCGGCATGGCACCTTTTGAGGCTTTATATGGCAGGCATTGCAGATCGCCGGTAGGTTGGTTTGACGGTTTTAGTGCTGGGCCATAGAGCACAGATTTGCTTCGAGATTCC
This sequence comes from Jaltomata sinuosa, assembly GCA_003996215.1. Lineage (NCBI taxonomy): Eukaryota > Viridiplantae > Streptophyta > Magnoliopsida > Solanales > Solanaceae > Jaltomata > Jaltomata sinuosa. The sequence goes on along the minus strand of QJPP01004549.1, from coordinate 10,486 downwards.
TTAGACCGAGTCCGAGTGATTCAGGACGGACTTCGGGCAGCTTAGAGCAGGCAGAAGAGTTATGTTGATCGTAGGCTTCGTGCCCTGGAGTTTAGTGTCGGTGACCTGGTGTTTCTCCGTGTATCGCCCATGAGGGGCATGATGAGATTTGGTAGGCGGGGCAAGCTTAGCCCCAGGTACATTGGGCCGTTTGAGATTCTGCAGAAGGTTGGTGGCGTTGCCTATCAGTTAGCCTTACCTCCGACGTTTTCAGCTATACATCCTGTATTTCATGTTTCGATGTTGCGTCGGTATGTCCCAGATGAGTCTCATGTGTTGCAATGGGATTCAGTTCAGTTGGATGAGAGTTTAGCCTTGTTGAGGAGCCGTCAGCTATTTTGGCTAGAGATGTCAGGAGATTGAGGTCTCGAGAGATCCCGATTGTTAAGGTTCAGTGGAGGCACCGTCCAGTCGAGGAGGCTACCTGGGAGACCGAGAGGGATATGCGGGATCAGTATCCGCAGCTATTTTAGCCTTCAGGTACCCACTTGACCTTGACTTTCGAGGACGAAAGCCCTTTTTAGTAGTGGATGATGTAATGACCCTTCCGGTCATTTCCACGTTTAAGTTTTGAAGTCAAGTAAATCGACAAAAGATATCGTAAGACCTTTAACAAATTTTCTGAACCTTGGGTCAAATGTCTCGGAGATTTTCTCCCAATATATAAAGAGTTAGAAGTCCCCCGAAATACCAAATCGAAGGTCTACGAGTCTAGTTTCCAACGCATAAAATCTCACATCCAACTGATCTCGGAGTAAAGAGTTATGACTGTTTTACCGCGGACTGTCTGGCAGAAAATGGGTTGCGAACCGGGTCGCGAACCGGGTCGGGTTAAACGCGATTTAAGCCTCGACTTCACGTTTTAAAATGCCATTTCAGTTCCGAAACAGTGATAAAATATAAGTGAGGATCCCGAGAGAGCTCTTGAGTATCAAAATCGTGCGTAGGTGAATTACGAGCCTAAACTTAAGAATTTTATTAGCCTCGTGCGTGTATTTGAAAATACGTTATTTAAAGTTGAATTTGGTAAAAATTATATTATTATTGCCTTTTCAAAATATTTTAAAGGTTTATGAAAAATATATTTGATATGATATAAGTGTATACGTATTTATTTGATAAGGTTTTTATACTCCGTAATATTTTAACGGAGATAATAAATTTAGTGATGTTGAAATTTATTATTATAATATAGTAGGTTTTATTCGAAATAATTTTCTAATAATTGTGGTATATTTAAAAAGCTATATTTATTTTACCACGAATTTATGCAATACCCGAATATATAAATAACGGAATAAGAACCCCTTCTTGGCCTTGCCACCTCCACTCCACGTGTAGGTGGAGGGAGTGGCCAGCAAATGTTGCTTAAGGTTGGCTGGCAGTAGTGTGGATATACATAGAAAACATTTCCACTTACATATATGTTGCTGTACTTATACTACAAAACATTCATTTTCTTTCAATCCAAACATTTGCTTATGCGAGCAAATGGATGAAGGGATATTTGGTGGAGGAAATATTACTGTTCTTATTTTGCTCTTATATTGAGCACCAAAAAGAGAAATCAATTATCTACGTCAAATTATTCAAGCCCGAGTTCAAGTTTAATTTTGTTTCGGAGTTTCTCGGAGAGGTTCAAGCTTGTCGTCGGACGACAGGTAGGTTACGGTTTATTTTTCCTAGACTCCGTATATATAAAATAAAATTGTATTAATGGGCATCCTTGGGTTGGTTTATTAGGTTGATACCACAGACCTTGACCGCTTTATTCATGCCCGCCTACTTTTGTTCCTCCGTTGTTTGTAGTATTTGCCGTTATATTTTATTTACCCTTGTGGTCCTGTGAGGCCTTATTGACTCTGGAACATAGAAGGTGGGAATTTGGGAATGTCCGCGAGTCCCGAGCATAGAATTATCCTTCTAGGCTGGTTATGCTTGCTGAGTAGCTGTGGGCCTGTGCAGGGTCGATAGGTTGATTGTGAGCTGCGGGGCAGCTATTTTGTATGATCATACCATTTTCATGCATATAAAGAGGTTTTATCCATGTTTTACTGTGGTTTTGGCTTCGGGCCTACTGGCACTGTTTTCTAAACCTTGCATGGCCCGGGGCGGCCGTTTTTGATGGAAATGATTTGGAAATGGTTGATTTCACTTGCGGAGATTTTTGGGCAAGAAAGTAAAATTATGTTTAAAATCATCAGTTTTATGATTATCGCTAGACTCGGCAGGGCCGGGGTGCTAGTTGAGTTTTCTTGTTACTTGAGATGACTTTTAGCCTCGGTCGGACCGAGCACCTGAGATGACTTTTTATTGTTTAGACCCGGCTACGCCCGGGCACCCTTGGAGGAGTTTTTGAGATATTTTCCTACTATTTTTAGTCCTGGACAGGGTCTGGGCATGCATATTCGAGACTGGGTCTCTATCTTGATATCGAGACTGGGTCTCTATCTTGATACATGTTCTGATATTGAGTTTTAGTATGGGGTCTGGGACCTCCATGGACCTTGCCATCCGGGCCAAGGGCTACGGGCTGCGTGTGCCGGTGGAGGGGTATACGGTGGAGTAGAGGTATACGGGCAGAGTCCTTCCATGGAACCTACCTGCTGGGCCGGATCGGCGCCGGAGGAGGTACATACAGAGATACTATGGCACTTGAGATCTTCATGCATCATATCATTCATGGTTCGAGGTTCCACCTTTGTTTGCTGTTTGCTGATTGTACGCTCCGGTAGTGTTTGTGTTCCTCGGTTGTATGGGCGGCCGGGGGACTGTAGGTAGACTTTTGTTATTTACTTACAGAGTTGTTCTCTATTATGGATAAATATGAGGTAGGTCACTGCTAGATTGTTAGTTTCTGGATTGAGATTGATATGATTAGTTGAGTTTGATTCATGTCTCTGAGCATGCCTATCATTACTCTTTCTCTCGTCTTCTTACACTTGAGGTTACCGGTATACCGTCCATTTCGTAAACTTATTTTGTATACACTGTTATTGCAAGGACCCCAGGTGCGTTGTTTCTTACTTTCACCTGTGCCTTTGGTGTGTATATTCTGCTTACTAGCCTCATATGTGGTTCTGTTGATTTCCCTCTGGGCTAGTTGTAATGACCCTTCCGGTCATTTCCACGTGTAAGTGTTGAAGTTAAGCAAATCGACAAAAGATATCGTAAGACCTTTAACAAATTTTCTGAACCTTGGGTCAAATGTCTCGGAGCTTTTCTCCCAATATATAAAGAGTTAGAAGTCCCCCGAGATACCAAATCGAAGGTCTACGAGTCTAGTTTCCAACGCACAAAACCTCACGTCCAACGGATCTCGGAGTAAAGAGTTATAACTGTTTTACCGCGGACTGTCTGGCAGAAAAACGGGTTGCGAACCGGGTCGGGTTAAACGCGATTTAAGCCTCGACGTCACGTTTTAAAGTGCCATTTCAGTTCCAAAACAGTGATAAAATATAAGGGAGGATCCCGAGAGAATTCTTGAATGTCGAAATCGTGCGTAGGCGAATTACGAGCCTAAACTTAAGAACTTTATAAGTATCGTGCGTGTATTTGAAAATACGTTATTTAAAAGTTGAATTCGGTACAAATTATATTATTATTGCCTTTTCAAAATATTTAAAAGGTTTATGAAAAATATATTTGATACGATATAAGTGTAGACGTATTTATTTTATAAGGTTTTTATACTCCGTAATATTTTAACGGAGATAATAAATTTAGTTATGTTAAAATTTATTATTATAATATAGTAGGTTTTATTCGAAATAATTTTCTAATAATTGTGGTATATTTAAAAAGCTATATTTATTTTACCACGAATTTATTCAATACCCGAATACGTACGTAGCGGGGACCCACCTATTATTAATTGGATAAGGGGAGATGTGGTGTTGACACACACCCCCCCCACGTGGAAACCAATTGATGAAGTAGGCAATTGCTGCCAAACTTCATCATTTGGGGAGCAAATTAAATAAGTGGCTGCCTACTCATTCAACCATTAAAGAATATTGCAAATACTTATTGCTTCCTATTCACTGGAACCGTTTGAACAATTGCTGACTCAAATTGTTAATTATCAAATAGAAAATCAATTATCTACGTCAAGTTGTTCCGTCCCAAATCCGAATTCGATTCCGATTTAGTTTTGGATTTTCTCGGAGTGGTTCGAGCTTGGACATCGTTGTTCCAGTAGCTTGTCGTCGGACGACAGGTAGGTTACGGTTTATTTTCCCTAGACTCCGCATATATAAAATAAAATTGTATTAATGGGCATCCTTGGGTTGGTTTATTAGGTTGGTACCACAGACCTCGACCGCTTTATTCATAACCGCCTACTTTTGTTCCTCCGTTGTTTGTAGTATTTGCCGGTATATTTTATTTACCCTTGTGGTCCTGTGAGGCCTTGTTGACTCTGGAAAATAGAAGGTGGGATTTTTGGGAATGTCCGCGAGTCCCGGACATAGAATTATCCTTCTAGGCTGGTTATGCTTGCTGAGTAGTTGTGGGCCTGTGCAGGGTCGATAGGTTGATTGTGAGCTGCGGGGCAGCAATTGTGTGTGATCATACCATTTCCATGCATATAAAGAGGTTTTTATCCATGTTTTACTATGGTTTTGCTTCGGGCCTAACTGGCACTGTTTTCCTAACCTTGCATGGCCGGGGGCCTGTTTCTGATGAAATGATTTGGAAATGGTTGATTTCACTTGTGGTTTAAAATCAGTCCAGTTTTACGATTATCGCTAGACTCGGCAGGGACGGGGTGCTAGTTGAGTTTTCTTGTTACTTGAGATGATTTTTAGCCTCGGTCGGACCGAGCACCTGAGATGACTTTTTACTGTTTAGACCCGGCTACGCCCGGGCACCCTTGGAGGGGTTTTTGAGATATTTTTCCTACTATTTTTAGTCCTGGACAGGGTCTGGGCATGCATATTCGAGACTGGGTCTCTATCTTGATATCGAGACTGGGTCTCTATCTTGATACATGTTCTGATACTGAGATTTAGTATGGGGTCTGGGACCTCCATAGACCTTGCCATCCGGGCCAGGGGCTACGGCTGCGTGTGCGGAAGAGGGTTAATACGGGGGAGTAGAGTATACGGGCAGAGTCTTCCATGGGAACCTACCTGGCTGGGACCGGATCGGCGCCGGAGAGGCTACATACAGAGATACCCTTGGCTTGAAGATCTTCATGCATCAATATCCATTCATGTTCGAGTTTCCAACCGCTTGTATATGCTGTTTGCTGATTGCACGCTCCGGTAGTATAGGATGCCGGGGGGTTTGTTTTCACTTGTGTGTGTTCCTCGGTTGTATGGGCGGCCGAGGGACTGTAGGTAGACTTTTGCTATTTATTTACAGAATGGTTCTCTATTATGGATAAGTATGAGATTGGTACTGCTAGGGTGTTAGTTTCTGGATTTGAGGTTGATATGATTAGTTGAGTATTGATTCATGTCTTGAGCATGCCTATTATTATTCTTTCTCCCTCCTTCTTACACTTGAGGTTACCGGTATACCGTCCATTCCGTAAACTTATTTTGTATACACTGTTGTTGCAAGGATCCCAGGTGCATTGTTTCTTACTTTCACCTGTGCCTTTGGTGTGTATATTCTGCTTACTAGCCTCATCTGTGGTTCTGTTGATTTCCCTCTGGGCTAGTTCCTGTGTACCTTTCGTTGATTTCTGTGACTACTTGCTTCTATTCACTCTATTACTGTGCTTTTATCTTATATGTGCCCAGTCGGCCTATGATACCTACTGGGTACCTTATGCTTCGCATTTGGTGCTCACCCCTACCCCCTGCATCTTTGGGTGCAGAACCTAGCGTGGGCCATCGCCGGTAGATCGCTGTGATTCGTGCTTGGGGATCTGTTGAAGACTACTTCAGGCTGAGGGTGAGCTCTTGGCGATCGGAGCTTAGCTTTAGTTTATCTTTTGCTTCATGTACTCTATTCCCATTCAGAGACATCTGTATATATTCTTTTCGGTTTATTTGTACTCCATGTATATAGTTTGGCTCTGTACTATGATACCAGGTCTTGGGGTTTGGTTTAGTTTCCGCATATGTATATATTTATATACCTGTTATCTATTTTATTTGTCTTATTCTCTTTTTTGTTAGATAGTAGCCCATTACTAACTGTTCTGGGCTACAGGGATTGGTTCACCTACCGGGGGTTGTAGGTGCCATCATGACCGAGAAATCGGGTTGTGACAACTTGGTATCAGAGCTTTAGGTTCACCGGTGTCATCGGTATAGGAGGCCAATGTCTAGTAGAGTCCTGCGGATGGGGCGGAGACGTCCGTACTCAATCTTTGGGAGGCTACAGTGGCATTTTAGGAAATTTGACTCTTTCATTGCTTCTGTGTCGTGCGTACTACCCTTGAAGTTTCTGGAGATCTCATTTGTTCTACTTCATTCTTCCGCAGATGGTTCATAAGAGATCTTCGGCAGCACGCGAGGATGAGCCTCCCACTCCAGCTAGGGGTCCAGGACGCCCTCGAACAGCGGCACCTGCTAGAGCTGCTAGCGTGGAGATAGAGCCCGAGCAGCATGTGGTTCAGGGGGCAGCCCAGGTACCACCAGCTCCAGCGCCAGCTCCAGTACCAGCTCCAGTGCCCACTTCTGTGCCAGCTCCACCCACAGCTCAGTCTCCAGATATTCGGGGATTACTATTGCAGCTTTTGGGTGTGATTGGAGAGCGGCCTTCTGAAGTAGCGCAGACATCCGCTCAGGGGGCAGCCCTGGGTGCACAGAGCTCAGGAGCGCAGCCTGCTACTATGGCTCCCCGTGCGGAGGTCATTCCGGTTCCATCTGTTGCACAGCCTCTTGCTCCTCGCCCAGTTATGACAGAGACAGAGCAGAAGGCGTTGGGCAGATTTTTGAGGTTAGCACCCCCGAGATTTGCGGGTACTTCTGGACAGGATCCACATGACTTCATTACCACCTGTGAGGAGATGTTGCATCATCTGGGTTTGTTGGAGACTCACGGGGTTGGTTATACTACCTACCAGTTGGAGGGCCCAGCGAAGTTATGGTGGAGGGCTCAGGTTGCTTGTAGACCACTGTCGTCACCTCCTTTGACCTGGTCTGAGTTTTATGAGGCCTTTATGGCCAAGTTCCTACCCCAGAGTGATCGGGAGCGTCGCAGGGAGCAGTTTACTCATCTTACGCAGGGATCTATGACCATCTCGGAGTATGAGACCCGCTTTCATCAGCTAGCACCGTTCGGAGCTATGATCATTCCCACCGAGGCTGATAGGATTCGTAGATTTGTATGGGGTTTGAGGCCAGAGATCAGGCAGCCAGCTGAGATATTGATTGCCAGTGGTCGGTCATTCCAGGCTATTGTAGACTATGCTCGCACTGTGGAGGACTTACAGCGACATGATCAGGGGTCCAGAGATAAGAGGCCTCGGCATCAGGGTATCTATAGTGGTTCCAGATATGGTGGTAGAGGTCCTGGCCAGTGGAGTCGGGGTTATCAGCCACAGCAGTACCAGGGTCAGTCCAGTCGACCGGTTCAGGCTTCCCTTCAGACTTTTGGTAGTACCCAGTTCGAGCAGGGTCAGAGCAGCCATCAGGGCTATAGCGGCCAGTCTTCGAGGGGTACAGTTTCTGGGGCATCAGGCCGTGGTGGTCATACGGGATTTGTTGGTTCATCTCGACTGAGTAGGCCGTCAGGGGCTTGTTTCACTTGTGGTGCGATGGGTCATTTTGCTAAAGATTGCCCTCAGCAGGGTACAGTTCAGTTAGCCGAGCCATTACGGGCAGTTCAGCCCCTGGCTAGAGGGGGTGGTCGTCAGATTAGAGGTGGTGCGCCATGAGGTAGAGCAGGTGGTAGGGATGGCGGTCGGGCAGGTGGAGGTCGTCGTCAGTTTTATGCGGTCCCTAGGAGACCAGAGGCAGAGGCCTCAGATGCTGTGATTACAGGTACGATTTCTGTGTGACATCAGTCTGCTATGGCTTTATTTGATCCTGGATCCACTTGTTCATATGTATCTGCCTACTTTGTGCCTTGTTTGGGGTTGGCTAGTGAGCCATTATCTGTTCCTGTTTCTGTTTCGACCCCAGTAGGAGATTCTTTAGTAGTGGATCGGATTGTGAGATCCTGTATGTTATCTATTGGTGATTCAGAGACTTGGGGTGATTTGATGATTCTTGATATGCTAGATTTTGATGTGATACTGGGCATGGACTGGTTATCCCCTCACCGTGTGGTTTTGGATTGTTATGCCAAGACCATTACCATAGCTGTGCCCGGTGTATCCCCGGTTGTGTGGCAGGGTTCTATTAGCCATGCACCATCTGGGATCATCTTTTGTCTTCGAGCTAGGAAGTTGATTTCTCGTGGATGTCTAGCTTATCTAGCATGTGTTCGAGATGCTAGTGCTGACACTTTATCTCCTGAGTCTCTTCCTATGGTTAGAGACTTCCTAGATGTTTTCCTACCGACCTGCACGGCCTTCCACCTGAGAGAGATATGATTTTGTATTGAGTTGGACGCCGGGCACCTAGGACCAATTTTTATTTTCTCCTACCGTAATGGCTCCGCTGAGTTGAGGGGCTTAAGGGAGCAGCTCCAGGATCGTTTAGCTAAGGGGTTTATTAGACCTAATGTGTCACCGTGGGGTGCTCCTGTTCTCTTCGTGAAGAAGAAGGATGGGTCTATGCGCATGTGTATTGATTATCGGCAGCTGAATAGGGTGACAGTGAAGAATAGGTATCCGATGCCGAGGATTAATGATTTGTTTGACCAGCTTCAGGGTTCAGTCGTGTTTTCAAAGATTGATTTGAGGTCCGGCTACCATCAGTTGAGGATTACGGCGGAGGACATCCCTAAGACAGCATTCAAAACACGTTATGGCCATTATGAGTTCCTGGTGATGTCTTTTGGGTTGACTAATGCCCCCGCAGCCTTTATGAACTTGATGCACAGGGTTCTTGGCCCGTATTTGGACTCATTTGTGATAGTTTTAATAGACGACATCTTGGTATACTCGCGTAGTAGAGATGAGCATAAGCAGCACTTGAGGGTTATACTCCAGACTTTGAGAGATCATCGGCTTTATGCCAAGTTCTCAAAGTGTGAGTTTTGGCTTGAGTCAGTTGCATTCCTAGGGCACGTGGTGTCTAAGGATGGGATTAGGGTTGATTCGGGAAAGGTTTCAGCGGTTTGTGAGTGGCCTAGACCTACTACTGTTATTGAGGTTCGCAGCTTTATTGGGTTAGCAGGTTACTACAGATGGTTCGTTGAGGGATTTTCTTCCATAGAAGCACCCTTGACTATGCTGACTAGGAAGGATGTCCCATTTCAGTGGTCGGATCAGTGTGAGGATAGCTTCCAGAGGCTTAAGGCTTTATTGACTTCAGCTCCAGTTTTGACTTTGCCGGTTGAAGGTCAGAGCTTCTCCGTGTATTGTGATGCTTCTGGGGTTGGTCTTGGTTGTGTGTTGATGCAGCAGGGTCGAGTAATAGCATATGCGTCGAGGTAGCTGAAGGTTCACGAGCGCAACTACCCCACTCATGACTTAGAGTTGGCGGCAGTAGTTTTCGCGCTCAAGATCTGGAGGCATTACCTATATGTAGTTCACTGTGATATCTTCACCGATCACCGTAGTCTTCAGTATATCACGAGTCAGCGGGAGTTTAACTCGAGGCAGAGGAGATGGGTCAAGTTACTGAAGGACTATGACTTTGCTATTCTGTATCATCCGGGCAAGGCGAACGTGGTAGCGGATGCCTTGAGTCGGAAGACAGTGAGTATGGGTAGCCTAGCTTCTCTTTCAATTTCAGAGCGACCGTTGGCCTTGGACATTCAGTCCTTGGCTAACCGTCTGGTTAGGCTTGACTTGTCGGATCCTAGCAGAGTTCTCGCCAGTGTTGAGGTTCGTTCTACCTTGGTTGATCAGATTCAGAGCCGTCAGTTTTGAGGATCAGCAGTTGTGGGTACCTTCGTTGATCGGGTTGTTCAGGGTCGAGACCAGTCGGGCTACTCTAGATCAGATGGGGTTCTGAGGTATGAAGTCGCTTTGTGTTTCCGTAGGGTTAGTGGATTTGGATTCAGTGATACTTCGGTGAGGCACATTGTACTAGATATCCATTACACCCTGGCACAAACCAAAGATGTATAGAACTCTGAGACAGCTTTACTGGTGGAGTGGTAGAAGGCGGGATATCGCGGAGTTTCAATAATCTGGTGCTTGAACTGTCAAGCAGGTTAGGTTCGAGCACCTGAGACCTGGTGGGTTTGATGCAGCGACTTCCCATTCCTCGAGTTGGAAGTTGGGAAGGGATTACTATGGACTTCGTGGTTTGGTTTTGCACGTACTTTCGTGGGTTTGAATTCATATGGGTATGTTGATAGCTGACCCACAGTCAGCACATTTCTTGCCGGTCAGACTTCTTATGGTGCCAGGAGAGTTAGCTCAGATCTA
>QJPP01004548.1:0-32463 GCA_003996215.1 Jaltomata sinuosa | reverse complement strand
GCGACGGTCACTGTGACGGTCCGTCAAGCATGCGACGGTCCGTCACCCAGACCGTCAAGTTGAGGCAGTACGCGCGACGCGGATTCCGAACGTTTTTTGAGTTTATTTCCTGGACTCCTATAAATACCCTAAGTTAGGTTATTTCATTATCATTCATTTTACAAATTCATTACCCATTAGTTTTAGGATCATTTTGAGCGACTTTTGAGAGGAAGAAACACAACAAACACGTTTGTCTTCTTCTTCAATCTTGTTCTTCCATTGTTCTTGGGATCTTGGATTCTTGTTCTTGGATAAATTGAAGTTTGTGTTCATTATATTGTAAGATTCTTTTCGCTTTATTATGAATATAAATCTCTTCTCTTTTCCTAATAGCATGAGTAACTAACTTCCCACAACTAGAGTTGTGGGAGCCATGGCTAAAGTAGCAATATAGATTCCGGGTAGCGTAGGGTTCTATCTTTATGTTGTCACGTGGTTAATCATTCAATTACTAACGTTTTCTGGTGGTTGCAAACATTAGAACATGCCTAGGTTTAATTTGCTTGAGTAAAGAGATTAAAACCGGGAAATTTGATTAACTACAAGGATTCGAGACTACCAATTCTCGTCTCATGATTAATGTTGTAACTAGATTAATCTACTTGATGTTTAGGATTGAAATAATAAAGTTCACCTTTTCAAGTTCGAGAGAATTGAGAAGGAAATTTGTCTAATTGGTTGAGAAACGTTTAGACGACACCATGAATTCAATCACATCGTGATATGCATTTAGAGAGAACCCGGTCAAGCCTTGAGTCGAAATTGTTACGACGCCATGGTGAACACTTCCCTAGTCCACTCTCATATTGATCATTAATCGCACATTATTATTTGCTTTGATTAAAATATTGTTCACACAACACCCCCGGATTACCGGGCAAACTATCGACTGACTAGTCATGTGAATTCACATCGATTTAATTTGCACCTTATTCCCTGTGGGATCGACCCCAACCTTAGTTGGGTTCTATATTTGACAGCGACCGCTTACGCTTCGTAATTGGAGTTGTAATTTTGGGCGTATCAAATTTTGGCGCCGTTGTCGGGGATTACGGTTGTTTATTAAGTCTTGTGTGGTTATTTGACTCTTAGACATATTTCCTGATTTTACTTTTATTTGTTGTTTTTGTTTATTACAGGATACTGAGTTGTGCATGCCAAGTACCCGATGCTCGGGTGAACCAATACTACCCTACGACCCCGAGCTCGCAAGAACACTAAGGCAAACCATGGCTGCACAACAAATGAAGGCAGAAAGGCTCGCTGCGGAACAACGGGCTCAACATGATCAGCATCACTTGAATGCCGAAGATATAGAGGATGATACTGCATTAGACGGAGTTGGTGCTACGGGCGCCATTATTCTTCCTCCACTAGCGCCCGGGGCTAAGTTCAACATAACTAGCACAATGCTCCAGCTGTTGAACTTAAAGGGATTATTCCGAGGTACGGCCGGTGATGATCCAAACCAACACCTGATGAACTTTGTGGGTATCTGCAAGTCATTCGAATTGCCTGGTGTGAGTCAGACAGCGATCAGGCTCAGGTTGTTTCCGTTGTCTCTGTCTGATGAGGCAGCGCTATGGTTGACAGAGCTGACCCCCGACTCTATCGCAACTTGGGGAGAGTTGAAAAGAGCTTTCCTAGAAAGGTTCTTTCCTCCCTCTAGGATGATACAGTTGAGGGATGAGATTAGCAATTTTAGGCAGCAACCTCACGAAGCATTGCACGAGACCTGGCTGCGATTCAAGAAGAAGCTGATACAATGCCCTAACCATCAGTTGAACGATGAGTTTTTGATGCAGACATTCTACAGGGCACTGAATTCAGCTACCAAGCCGACACTAGATAATGCAGCAGGTGGAGCATTTATGGGTCTCACTTTCATCGATGCCACAGCTATTCTGGACCGGCTCACTAAAACCAACAGGGCCTGGCATACACGGGACACCGAGACGGCTGCTAGCACTCATACAGTCGGTATGTCTGCAGAACAGCGCAGGAGAGAGGAAGAGCGGGATCAAGATATGGCCCATCTGAAAACACAAATGGACCTACTGACAAAACATTTGCTGTCAGCAGATATGGAGAAAGTGAAAGTTGTGAGTTCCCAAAGTAGAGCAGCAGAGTTCGAGTCTGATGAGGAGGCAAATTATTTGGGGGGGTTCCAGGCCAATGGCCAGGGGAACCAAGGTCGGAACTATCAGAGGGACAACTACCATGAGAAAGCTGGCTACAGAGATCGTGATCAGGGGAACTGGAAAAATAACACTGATAGAGGTGGGTTGTACGTACCACCTGGTAACCGAGAAAGAACTAGTAGTGAGACAGGGACATCCAAACTAGAGAATATGATGGCAAAGATGTTGTTGAAGGTGGAATCTACTGACTCCGGAGTCAAGGAAATGAAATCTGAATTAACATCAATGAGTCAGTTAGTGAATTCTCATTCCACCGCAATTAAGCAGTTAGAGCAGCAAATGAGTCAAGTCTCGGCGTCTCTAAATCAAAGGAAAGCTGGAACATTGCCGAGTGACACCATTCAAAACCCGAGAAATGACGCGAATTGTATGGCAATCACCACCAGAAGCGGTAACGCATTATCGGAAACACATCCGGTAATTCAGACCCAGAAAGATGCTGTAGCTGAGGATGATGAGTTAATAGATGCTGAAATTATGGTCGATGAGGGTGTGAAAGTGTCTGCTGAAAAACCCGGCGCGGAAGAAGATGCTACTCAAGTGCTCACGATAAAAGCAAGGAGGTTGAAAAACTTCCAACTATGATGCCTCGGCCACCACCTCCTTTCCCACAGCGGCTGAAGAAGAAAGTGGAAGATAGAAAGTTCCTGAACTTCATGACCATGCTCAAACAGATATCAGTGAACATCCCTCTGGTGGATGCGCTTGAACAAATGCCCGGTTATGCCAAGTTCATGAAGGACTTGATCACAAAGAAGAGGTCAGTAAGTTTTGAACCGGAAGACAACCTCCACCATTGTAGCGCCATTTCATCAAGGTCGCTGGTCCAAAAGAAAGAAGACCCGGGTGCGTTCACTATTCCTTGCACCATAGGGGAGTTTAACTTTGCCAAGGCTCTTTGTGATTTGGGGGCTAGCATAAACTTGATGCCGTTAGCCATCTACCGGCAGTTGGGCTTAGGAGCCCCCAAACCGACAACTATGAGGTTATTGATGGCTGACAGATCGGTGAAACGCCCGGTTGGTATTTTGTATGATGTACTTGTGAAGGTGGGGAAGTTCATATTTCCGGCAGACTTCGTGATTTTGGACTGCGAAGTGGACTTCGAAGTCCCTATTATTTTGGGACGACCCTTCTTGGCAACCGGAAGAGTATTGGTCGATATGGAGAGCAACGAGTTGACTTTCAGGTTGAACGAAGAGGTAGTGAAGTTTAATGTGTGCAGATCAATGAAGCAACCGAGGGACATGAATGTCGTCTCGGTTATTGATGTTGTTGCAGAATCTGATGTGATCGTTTCTGTTGAAGAGAGACTTGCTGTAGAGACATTGGCAGCAGTTATGATGAATTTCGATGATGATGGCGTCAAGATTATGAGGAAATTGTAAATGCTATGGTTGGAATGGGGTCATATGGTTACGCCCCAAAGAAATTGGATCTCGATTTAAAGAACAGACCAACACCTCCTGCAAAGCCTTCTATTGAGGAAGCACCGGTATTAGAGTTGAAAGAGTTGCCAAGCCATCTGAAGTATGCATTTCTGGGTGACAAAGATACCTTACCGGTAATCATCGCGACAGACCTTGTGAAATCTCAAATTGAAGCGTTATTATCCACTCTGAGGAGACACAAGAGAGCAATCGGCTGGACCATTGCAGATATTATTGGCATCCCACCAGGTATTTGTGCTCATAAGATACAGCTAGAAGAAAATTTCACTCCCACTACCGAACACCAGCGGAGACTGAATCCGCCAATGCAAGAGGTGGTGAAGAAAGAGATCATCAAATGGCTCGATGCTGGAGTAGTTTACCCAATCTCTGATAGCAAATGGGTAAGCCCAGTGCAATGTGTTCCTAAGAAGGGAGGAATAACTGTGGTAGCAAATGACAAACATGAGCTGATTCCATTAAGACCTGTCACGGGCTGGCGAGTCTGTATGGATTACAGGAAGCTAAACTCCTGTACTCTCCGTGATCATTTTCCCATGCCCTTTATGGATCAGATGCTGGATAGATTAGCTGGAAGAGGTTGGTATTGCTTTTTAGATGGATATTCGGGGTACAACCAAATATCTATAGCCCCGGAAGATCAGGAGAAGACCACGTTCACCTGTCCCTATGGTACGTTTGCTTTTAGACGCATGCCCTTTGGTCTTTGCAATGCTCCTGCAACTTTCCAAAGATACATGATGTCTATCTTTTCTGATATGGTGGAGAACACATTGGAAGTCTTCATGGATGACTTTTCGGTAGTGGGTGATGCATTTGATGATTGCTTGGCTAATCTGAGTCAGGCGTTGCAAAGATGTGAAGAGTCAAACCTCGTGCTAAATTGGGAGAAATGCCATTTCATGGTGAAAGAAGGCATTGTATTAGGACACAAAATATCTATGAGAGGTCTAGAGGTGGATAGAGCCAAGATTGAAGTCATCGAGAAACTACCTCCACCCATTTCAGTAAAGGGTGTGAGGAGTTTTCTTGGTCATGCCGGTTTCTACCGAAGGTTCATCAAAGATTTCTCTAAGGTTGCTACCCCATTGTGCAAGTTGCTTGAAAAGGAGACGAAGTTTGTATTTGATGCTGAGTGTTTGAGGGCGTTTGAATGCCTGAAAGAAAAGCTAGTGGATGCTCCTATTATAATTGCCCCGGATTGGTCCAAACCGTTCGAAGTAATGTGCGATGCGAGTGGTGTGGCGCTTGGAGCTGTTCTGGGACAGAAGCGAGACAAACTTTTTCACCCCATTTATTATGCTAGTAAAGCATTGAATGGGGCGCAAAAGAACTACACAGTGACAGAACAGGAGCTGCTGGCGGTTGTATATGCGTTTGAGAAATTCAGAGCGTACTTACTTGGTACAAAAGTGGTGGTGCACACAGATCATGCAGCCTTGAGGTATCTGATGACCAAAAAGGATGCAAAACCTCGCCTAATCCGATGGGTGCTATTGTTGCAGGAATTTGACTTTGAAGTCAAAGATCGAAAAGGGTGTGAGAACCAGGTAACGGACCATCTGTCCAGGCTTGAGAGGGAAGAGAACGTAATAGATGAACCGGAGATTGATGATGCATTCCCGGATGAGCAGGTGATGGCTGCGTCACGTGATATGGTGCCTTGGTACGCTGACTTCGCAAATTATGCGGTGAGTGACATGATCCCGGAAGATTTGAACTTTCACCAGAAAAAGAAGTTTCTCCATGATGCAAGTAAGTTTTTCTGGGATGAGCCGTATTTATTCCGGTTGTGTGCTGACAACATAGTGAGGAGATGTGTACCGGAAGCGGAAATGACAAGCATCTTGCAAGCTTGCCATTCGTCCCCAGTTGGAGGACATCATACGGGTAATCGAACCGCCTGAAAGATCTTACAGTGTGGTTATTATTGGCCGACAATCCAGAAAGATTCATATGAATTTGCCAAGTTATGTGATCAATGCCAACGAAGAGGAGCAATCTCTCGCCGACAAGAGCTACCCATGTCCACTATTTTCGAGGTTGAATTGTTCGACATATGGGGAATAGATTTCATGGGCCCGTTTAAAAGTTCTTACGGGAACCGCTAAATCTTGGTAGCGGTGGATTATGTGTCAAAGTGGGTAGAGGCGGTTGCTTTAGCCGATAACAAAGGGAGAAGTGTGGTGGCGTTCTTAAAAAGAAACATCTTTGCTCGGTTTGGTACCCCTCGCACAATCATCAGTGATGGAGGTTTACATTTTTGTAATAAGGTGTTCCGGGCTGCTCTAGCAAAATATGGAGTGAAGCAACACAAGGTAGCCACACCTTATCACCCCCAAACCAGTGGGCAAGTCGAGGTGTCGAACCGGGAGATTAAAGAGATCTTGGCTAAGTCTGTGAATGTGAACCAGCGAGATTGGGCGAGGAAGCTGGATGACGCACTCTGGGCGTACCGCACAGCGTTTAAGACGCCAATAGGTATGTCTCCTTACCAATTTGTTTTTGGTAAAGCGTGTCACTTGCCCGTGGAACTTGAGCACAAGGCCCTTTGGGCGCTAAAAAGTTAAATCTCAGTTGGAAAGAGGCATCGGAACTAAGGTTGGAACAATTGAATGAGATGGACGAGTTCCGATTGCGAGCATATGAGAGGTCCGCTCTCTACAAGGAACGAATGAAGCTGTACCATGACAAGAAGATTGAGAAAAGGGAGTTCAAAGTAGGGGACTTGGTATTGTTGTTCAACTCCAGGTTCAAATTATTTCCCGGGAAACTCAAATCCAAATGGTCCGGACCATTCAAAGTACACCAAGTGTTCCCATCCGGTGCGATCGAACTCGAAAATAATGAGGGTGAGTTGTTCAAAGCAAATGGGCAGAGAGTAAAGCAATATATGGGCCACCCGGAGGAGGTACATGTTCTGTCTCTGGTGTATCTTGATGAAGTCTAAGTAATCAAGACACCCGCGTCATGTCGCGACGTTAAATCAGGCGCTGTATGGGAGGCAACCCATAATTTGTTGTTGTAGCATAGTCTTAGAAAAATTTGACTTGTTAGAATTGGTTAATTTGTTCGTTGAGTGTGCAGGTACAAAAAGTGGACGTAACAGCGTATTCTGTCTAAGGGTGACGGTTTGAGTTGACGGACCGTCAAGAACATGACGGACCGTCACTACGGACCGTCACTTGGAGACAAATATTCATAAACCACTGGTTAGTAGTGACGGGGTGAGTGACGGACCATCAACCTGTTGACGGACCGTCATCTCAGACCGTCACCCATAATCCTCAAAAGGCTCACTGCCTAACTATGACGCCCCAATGTGACGGACCGTCGAGACTTTGATGGACCGTCACTCCAGGCAGCGCATCAGGTAAGTTTTCTTTGTTTAATTTTGGGCGACCCGACCCATAACCAAACCGACCCGCCCGGGTACATATTAACTTCATCTTCATCATTTTACCGCTTATTTTCAAATCCCAAACTCCAAACCTCCATTAAAATCCATCTTCTCCCCAAGCAAATCCTCAACTTGCTCCCAAGCACCACACCCCCATTTTCCCTTCTTCACCATCGTTCAAAACGCAAGAAACCACAAATTTCCCGCTAGTTGTCCATCGGTTCATATAACTCAAAAAGGGAATAGCGACTCCTTCTTACTAACAAAATCAAGGTATGTTGCTAAACTCTTCATAGTTGGATTTAGTGAGTAACACGGGGCAAATTAGTGGAGGTGTAGTCGGGCGAATTGTTGGGTTCATGTATTTGTGAAATTATGTATGTTGTTGGGTATGAGTGGTATTGTTGTTTGAAATTATAAGTTCGACATGGGTGAAGCCTTGAGTAACCCATGAACTTAATTACTTGATGAGTGGTGACCTTACGAAATCAAATCCCACAAAAATATAGCAATACCCCGAATTGAGCACAAGGTGTTCGATGAAATGCCTCAAAGAAGGAGAAAACTCGCTGTCTAGAGTTAACGGTCACCTGTGACAGCCCGTCACACCTGTGATAGCCCGTCAGCCAAACCGTCACCCTTAGGCAGTTCACTGTCTTAGAGTGACGATCGGTGCGACGGTCCGTCACACCTGTGACGGTCCGTCACCCAAATCGTCACTCTTAGACAGAAGGTATCGTTGAGTGTGTTCTTGTTCTCACATGTTTGAACTTGTTCACGTGCAGGTACATGGCACCCAAACAACAACCGCCTCGCGGTCAAGCTCAAAAGAGGAAGGAAAAGACCGCTACCACTTGGACCCTAATCGATGAATCGAGTAGCAACGAAGAAGCAGTTGTAGCCCCGACTTACCAAACTAGGCTAGTTAAACGAAGAACCACCCAAGTCTCCCAGTCTGAAGAGGAGAGTGGGTCATCTAGCAGTAAGTCGGGGAGCGGTAGTGGATCGGATGAAAGTGGTAGCTCCAGCCCCAATCCGGAGGATGTAGGTGGTCCTGAAAACATTGCAGGGAGTGCACCCATGGACAGAGAGTCGATCCGGTGGGCACTTAAGGATGCTCAGAAGCACTATATTGACGGTCTGTCCAAAACGAGGTCGAGAAGCCACAAAAGACCGATAGCTGAAGAAGTGCAAATCATGACAACAGATCTGCCCGAATACCCAGTTCTTTAGACACAGTTCCAAAGATATCAGCTCGAGTGGATGAGTTCACCCCCGGGATTCTATTTTCCAGAAATAGTCCGGGAATTCTATGCCAACTATTTGGCACTGCTGGAGAACAAATGTGAGCCAGGAAAAGGGGTTAAATCAGCCCCAAGGCAGGACAGGGTGCCCGTTCGGGGTAGGCAAGTGGACATCTCACGGGAAATGATCAACAGGGTCCTCTTTGGCCCTGAATACATCCCTCCACCTGATATGCCAGAGTTTCATGACAAGATCTCCAACGCCTACTCGCAGAGACCATGGTTGGCCCGAACATTGACTGATGGCTCACCATCTTGGCTGACTCAGAGGGGACGGATATCGAAGCAATCACTAAGCTTCATAGCCAAGTTTTGGTGGGCAGTTGTGCGGCTCAGGTTATTTCCAACAGGAGGAGACAATAATTTGGATGAGGGAAGAGCCATCCTTGTGGCAAGCTTGATAGTCGGGTACGTCATCAACTTCAGAATGATAATTGCGGACGAGATGCGGACCAGGGCCATAAAAATTACTTCTTCTCTGCCGTTCCCGTGTCTAGTGACTGAGTTATGCAGGCGTGCAGAGGTGCCGATATGGGATGGTATCGATAAGCAAGTGACAGCGTCATCAAAGCAAAATATCGACAGATCAAAGGATGACACTAAGTTCGAAATGAGGATTCATAAGCCTCAGATCTTCGAAGAGCCAACCACATCCACCTCCGAGGCAACCGACACCCCATCAGGTACAGAAATGCCACTTGCGGTGTTTGATCCAAAAACTTCACAGACAACGAGAGCTACTGCTGAAGGCTCGGGCACTGCGGCAAGGCCCCCTCTACCACCGGAATATCACATGAACCCCCAAAATTTTGCTAAAATGGTGCAAAAACAGAAACAGTTGGACAAACAAATTGCCGCTTGGACAGATTTGTTCAAACCCACCATTGATGAAGCAATACGGGAGGCTCTGAAGCCATTTGAGGGGCTGCGCGCAAGGGTCGATGCAATGGAAATCCATATGGATGCAAGGCTAAACGAAATGAGCATCCCGAATTTGGTGAGATTTGATGCGGAGCTAAAGAAGGTGAAAAATGATATCACAGTCCTCAAGCAAGAAAAAGCGCTTTATGAGGAGACTTCTGAGTTCGTGGACTTGGATGAAGAAACCACGATTGTGGATTTGATGGGTCGGCCTCTGAAAATTAGTGAACCCCAAGTAGGTGAAAGTGGGGTAAAGAAATCAAAGAAGAGGAAGCACAAAAAGACGTCAGCTGAGGAGGACGAGTTATAGGTCGCGAAGCAGCGGTCGGTAATAGATGAGCAGCTGCGACAGGAGAGAGTGCGGGCCCAAGCAGGTGGGGCATCATCCAGTGCGGCACCGGAGTCTGAAAAGACCCCAGATGTTGATGAGCCGCGTACGGAAACCTAGGTTTCCCAGGTACCCCTATTCCCTTATTCTGAATATCTGTTTACTTGAGCATTGAGGACAATGCTACATTCTTTTGCTAGGGGTAGGAGTACCACCACCGGAGGTTTTTGTTGCCATGTTTCTTTTCCTCCGGTGTGCTATCTAGTAGAACTGGCATGTTTAGGTTGTCGTTTAAATTTTAAAATTGTGTTGTGATGCCCCTAGCAAGCATGGCTTGGCTTTTTGAAAATTGAACTAAAAGGAGCCCCCTCTGAAAATTGTTCATTTTGTACTTATGTTTGAAACAATTGACTGTTCGGGATCCTTGAATGTCATTGTGTGGTCATGATTAGAATAAGTATGCTTAAGCCGAGCGGTTGTTTTGATAGTCGGTAGTTGTATGGGTTCTTGGTGCCAAGTGTGTGTGAGCATATTGTTATAAATTCTTACTCTGTGCATGCATCTAGAACTTGCCCGGTCTATTTTGTTAAGTTTGAAGTTGGTTGCTTAGGAAAGGATCACAGGCTTTTTTTGTGTGCAGTCCACTTAGCCTATAAGACCGTCCAAATGTAAATAATCCCTTTGATCCCTGTTTGAGCCACAATTGACCCTGTTCGTTCAATAACCTGTCACTGCTCCTGTTTAACTTTGAATCCCTGTTTTGGCCCTGGTCCTTCCTTGGACATCGTGCACCTCAACTCAGGCAATCAACCTAAGTTGAGGGTGGCTACTATAGAGGTAAATGATAAGAAAATTAGGATGGAAAAGATTGGTTGTGAATAGAATGAAAATTCCGGGTGTGTGTCTAAGAAAAGAAAGAAAAAGAAACGAAAAGGAGATGTAAAAGAACGAAAAAGGAATAAAAAGAGTTGTCAAAATAAAGAGGCCGCACCTGTAGCTAGAAACAAGGGAATAAAGAGGTGAATAAGGATGGACAAAGTAAAGTTTTGTGGAAATAGTAGGTCGGTGATTCCAAGGAGGGTTTAGTCACTATTCCCCAAACGTATCCTACCTACACCCGAAGCCTCATTACAAGCCAAAACAAGTCCTGTAGTGATCCCGAGCGGTTTTCTAAAGAACTGAAATAGAATAGTAAGGGCAAGCCTATGGCATCTCATGTGCATTGTTTGAAACCATTTGTGAGTGCGAGAGTCTTACCTAGTCCTAAATTTTATGTGTGGACTTCTTTGTGGTGAGGGCACCAAAATCTCTGTATTATCTATTGACTGTTAGGGTAGCTGCGCGTGTGTATGCAGAATGTTCTATCATATCAGAATGACATGCCTGGATCCTAGCAAGTTAATGTTGCATACCTTTGTGTGCTACCGGGGTGGCTTGATTTAAAATCGGATGAACTGTTGAAGGGCCATGATTTGCTAGGGACACGAGTCTTAGTTGAGTCGTCTTTTTTGTTTTTTGTTGTCATGTTGCTTGAGGACAAGCGAACGTTTTAAGTTGAGGGTGTTGATGTGCCGCCATTCTACGGCACATTTGACTCCTTTAACTAAGAATAATCGTGAGTTTTCAAGCAACCGTCGTCATTTTTGATGTTTTTATGTTGTATTTTCAGGAAATGGAGACAAACATGGAAACGGAAGGAAATACGCAAAAAAGAGAATTTTGGATAAGAGTGACGGCCACCATGACGGGCCGTCACACATGTGATGGTCCGTCAAGTAGACCGTCAAGTTGAGCAAGCACACTGCCTAATGTGACGGCCACCATGACGGGCCGTCACCCGTGCGATGGTCCGTCAAGTAGACCGTCAAGATGAGGCAGCACACTGCCAGCATGCGACGGTCACTGTGACGGTCCATCCAGCATGCGACGGTCCGTCACCCAGACCGTCAAGTTGAGGCAGTACGCGCGACGCGGATTCTGAACGTTTTTTGGGTTTATTTCCTGGACTCCTATAAATACCCTAAGTTAGGTTATTTCATTATCATTCATTTTACAAATTCATTACCCATTAGTTTTAGGATCATTTTGAGCGACTTTTGAGAGGAAGAAACACAACAAACACGTTTGTCTTCTTCTTCAATCTTGTTCTTCCATTGTTCTTGGGATCTTGGATTCTTGTTCTTGGATAAATTGAAGTTTGTGTTCATTATATTGTAAGATTCTTTTCGCTTTATTATGAATATAAATCTCTTCTCTTTTCCTAATAGCATGAGTAACTAACTTCCCACAACTAGGGTTGTGGGAGCCATGGCTAAAGTAGCAATATAGATTCCGGGTAGCGTAGGGTTCTATCTTTATGTTGTCACGTGGTTAATCATTCAATTACTAACGTTTTCTGGTGGTTGCAAACATTAGAACATGCCTAGGTTTAATTTGCTTGAGTAAAGAGATTAAAACCGGGAAATTTGATTAACTACAAGGATTCGAGACTACCAATTCTCGTCTCATGATTAATGCTGTAACTAGATTAATCTACTTGATGTTTAGGATTGAAATAAGGAAGTTCACCTTTTCAAGTTCGAGAGAATTGAAAAGGAAAGTTGTCTAATTGGTTGAGAAACGTTTAGACGATACCATAAGTTCAATCACATCGTGATATGCATATAGAGCGAACCCGGTTAAACCTTGAGTCGAAATTGTTACGACGCTATGGTGAACATTTCCCTAGTTCACTCTCATATTGATTATTAATCGCATATTATTATTTGCTTTGGTTAAATATTGTTCACACAACACCCCCCGATTTACCGGAAACTATCGACTACTAGTCATTTAATTCACTATCGATTTAATTTACACTTTATTCCCTGTGGGATCGACCCCAACCTTAGTTGGGTTCTATATTTGACAGCGACCGCTTACGCTTCGTAATTGGAGTTGTAATTTTGGGCGTATCAGTAGGCAAGCACAAGAAGTTAAAGAGTTTATAGTAGCAAATAAATTTAGTCATATTGCAATAATTGAGCATCTGGTTTGCCAAAAATTAGCCAAGAAGCTGATCAGGAAGATTGTTGGAAGATGGAGTTGGTGTGTAAACTACAACTCGACTGCTAGGGGTAGAATTTGGGTCCTATGGGATCCTATGGTGATTGATTTTGATGTCGTGGCAATGCAAGATCAGTACATTCATGGAAATCAACTATTGAATATGAACCTTCCATTTCAGTTCACTGCAATCTATAGTTATCACACAATTGAAACAAGAAAGTCTTTATGGAGAGAACTTAGAGCATTATATAGTGGGATGCAAGAGCCTTGGTTGTTTATGGGAGACTACAACACTATTACCAGTTTGAATGATAGAATAAATGGGAGTCCAGTACATGACAATGAAATCAGGGAATTTAGATATTTTATGTTGGACACAGGAATGCATGAATTTGTGTATGCAGGGAGGAACTACATTTGATCGAATGGCACCATATTAAGCAAAATAGATAGAGCATTGGTCAATGCACCATGGATGTTCCAAACATAGAACTGTACGGTCAAAGTTTTGGAGCCTTTGTATTTTGATCACTCTCCTCTATGTTTTCAGCTCAGACACCAATAAGTTAAGACGTCTAAACCTTTCAAGTTCTTTAATTATTTAGCTGAGCATAAGGATTTCCAGGAAATACTGGAAGATTACTGGGGAAAATAAGTACTTATGTTACCATAGAAAAGGTGTGGAAGCAGTTGACAAATGTGAAAAAGGGCTTAAACTGCTGAATACCGAAGAATCTTTTAGCGTCAGAAAAAAGGATGCAGTTGTCCGTTATTTGCCGAAAAGAGGCAGGCACCATCTGAGGGAGCGGAAAGCGGGTGAAATCATAGTCGAGAATGGTTGTACGATGAAGGCAAAAGAGTAAAAGAAAGGGGGAGGCGGTGATGTATGAGTCTACTGGGTTTTCATTGTCTTGTGTATGAGAAAGAAGAGAGGTGGTAGGTGAAGAGTGTTAGGTGAGGAACGATGAATTTGGGCCGGGTTGGAAGAAAATGGATTGGGCTGTAGCTAATTTGTGTTATTGGGCTGCAAATATAAGTAAAATGGGTTGCTGGATGTACCAAAATTAGTTCTTAAGTGAGATCTGATTTAACGAGTGAAACTTGGTTAAAACATGGCCAATTTGGATTAATAATATGGCCAGATCATTTCAATTGTAGACAAATATGTCACATAATGTAACTAATTTGAGATAAGATTAAGACAAATTAGTTATCAATTAATCTTAAGCTTCCCGACCTTGACAGAGTTAAATATTCATATGTAAAAAAAAATTAAGACATAAACGACTCTAAATTGACATAATAAAATACATATTTAGCTAAAACTTGTTTTTAATACGGTTCGAATTGTAGACTAATAATATTCTAAATTAATAATATATGATTAAATTTTAGATAAATAAAATTAGTATTAAAATATTATATATATATATATATAATATAATATATATATTAAGGTATTTTGCCAAATGAAATGGCAAAATAACCTTCAAAATAATTTGGAAAATATTTTAACTCTTGCGAACGAATATTCCACTATGTTTGAAATTCTGGAAGCTTGACTAATTAATCGACAGGTGGGATGCCAAAATTGGGTATCAACACCACCATATGGAAGGTATTAGTTATACACACTATAATACCAAATAGGGTGTAAAACTAATACATGTATTAGTTATACATTCTCCCAAAATTGCTACCAAACAAAGTATTAAATAATACCACACTTAATACATCTATTATTTATCTAATACACTCTACCAAACGACCCCTTAATGACTTGCCGAATGCAATGTATATGCATGTAAATATAACTTAGTATTGTATGTACTTTCATGCTTAGGAAAGGAATAATGAATTTCCAAGTAATAGGGGTGTCAATCATATGAAGTGAACTTGATTATTGTTTGTTGATTTTCCTAGGGTGTTTTATGATTCATTCAAGTATTGACTGTTGATTTGGTGTGATATTCAGTTGGCTCGAGTACCACGTCTGGTATGGAATACTAATGTTGACTCGGGTATCATGCCTGATACAGGTTCTATATTAGTTGGCTTGGGTACCATGCATGGTACAGGTTCTATATTGGTTGACTCGGGTACCACGCCTGATACGGGTTTGATTTGCATTATTGATTGTGTTTGTCAAAGGTTCCATGAGTGGACCAGGTTGATTACTGAATTTGTAATATTGTACGTTGGTCCTTGAGAGGCCGGGTTGTTACACTTAATAGTGGGGATGGTCCTGGAGTGGACCGGGCACTACATGTCAATACTAGGTGTTGGTCTAGGGATCCTTAGTTGGTTTGGGTAATATAAAAGGGGTAGGTGTCATGATTATTGCTCATTGTTAAATGATTTTTGAACCTACTCCATATGATTCATAAGTGAGGAGTAAGACTGAGAGTCTGAGTTGTATTGGTGGCTGTTGTTGTCTGTTGGGTATTGTCCTAGAAATCTCTAGGTTTGTTCGAGCACTGTAAGTAGTATTTATGTAAGTATGTGGTCTAATTGGAGAGTAACTGGGTTTACTTCTGGTTGTTGAGTCATAGAGGCTGACTTGAGCCACAAAATGGTAGTTTGAGTCTGAACATAGTAGGCGGTCTATGTATTAAGGGTGACTTGGGAAGTCTATGGGTTAAGTGTAACTTGGAAAGTCCTAGTGTCAGGGTGTAGAGTCTCCGAGTAGTGGAGTTGACAGCGAAATAGGATGGAAAGGCTGGGGACGGAACGAGTAAGTCCATAGGTGTAATGTCATGATGTATAAGCACGTGGTCGGGTTGACGTTGGGTCTTGGTAAAGGTGGGTGTTGAAGGACTGTAGTATTTTAGCTATTTGCATAATTTCTCTTATTTTCTTATATGATGGTATGGAACGGATTCGGGTTGACTGAGGATGCCTACCAGTACATGTGTTTGTACTGATACTTCTCTTGTTATACCTTTTTGGGTATAGTCTGATTGCAGGGTCAGTGATGTTTCATAGGTACATGATGGTGGTGATCCCCAACAGCTTCTACTCATTGATATTATGGTGGAAGTCGTGTCTTCTTTTATTTACTTGCACTTCTCCTGTAGTAGCTCTTGTACCTGCTTAGACTAGATCCCAGAGAGGGTTGTTTCGGGTTTTAAAAGTGGTTTTACTGTATTAAATATTGTAAAGGATTTTCCTGAAGTAAAGGTTTGTTAACGTTTTCATGTATTAAGAGAAGTTTATTTATGATTTTATTTTGATTTCTGTAATTGCATGTTGGATCGGGTTATAAGAGTTCACCTATCTAGGTGCTTAGAGTAGGTGCCTGCACGGCCCAATTATTGGATCATGACAGATGGTATCAGAGCCTAGGTTATCAATCTCCAGTACAAGAGCAAAATATCGAATAGAGTCCTGCGAATTGGTGTGTTGACGTCCACATCTAATCTTTTGGAAGCTATGAAGCATTCTAGGAAATATCTCTCTTCTTTTATTCCTTTTCGTGCGGTTCATTTACTTGCTTGTATGGGTTGAGTCCAATTGATATCTCTCAATTCCAATTGGTATCTCAACAAAGTGAAGTATGTCATTGGACTCTGGTTGCAATAAAACAAGCAAGAGAAGTTAGAACCGGGAAGGTTTCAATTAGTATCTGGCCTGAGAGGCTGCGGTAAAATATGGATGACCGACTGACAGTCACCCATGGGGTGAATAAAGAGTAGTATGTGTGACTTGATTTTTTTTGTAACTTGTAGCTTGAAATTTCGTGTGTTGCAATACTTAGATGACTAAAATTATTGGTGTATAATTGATTGCCTTACTGTGAATATTTGAGTCTGAAGGAAGTCATAACTTGGTTTGTGTGATTTGATTTGTGAAATGGCTATGTGTTTTGATTTGAAAAATTCATATGACTTTCCAAAAAGGGACTCATCATTAGTTAAGATGGTGAGGGGACAGGACTTACGACTGTAGGAAAGCTTCAGTTTCAGGACAGTCCAGACTTAGTTTGGAACCATGGGAACAAGGGGGTTATTCTTGCATGATAGCGGAAAGGTGTTGTTGTGAGGAGTTTTTTCATGTATTTTGAATTCGAGTTGGTGATGTATTGGTACTAAATTTTGATCTGGGCATTGCTAGAAATGGTCTTAGTGTGTTATTTAAGACCATGGCAGGATTCATGGGGTTAAACAATGATAACCGGAATGAGATTGAGTATACTTTGCTGAAATTTTAATTTTTTGGGCTAATACCATTGGGACTGCCATAGCGGGACTGTATCGCTATAATGATCGCGCTATAGGGGGAATTTCCCTAGCTCCCACTGGGGCGGTACTGCTATAGCAGAGTGATGACCGCTATAGCGGGAAGGGGCAGGACAGAATTCCAGCCCTGTTTTTCCCTGTTTTTCCTTCCATATATGGGGCATCTAAAAGCAATAATTAAACTACGAGTTGTTATGTAAAAGCATGAACACACCAGTAGAATGAAATTAGCATGAATATAAGGGAAATATTCTTTAAAACTAGCATTCATGTGCTTAAAAGCGAAGGGGAAAAAGGAAAGGGGAACATCATCTAGTACCTGCCCAAAAAGGGGGCAAAAACCAAGAGAATAGTAGTCTAATATAATAAGGGGGGAGGAAAGGGGAATCCTAAGCCTCCTCATCGCTCAAGAAGGGGAACTCCTAAAAGTCCTCCGGCTCTAGCTGGGGAAGCTCCTGGTCGGGGACAGAGCAGGTGAACATGACCTTAACGGTCTTCCACATTTGGGCAAGCATGCGATCTAGGGAGCGCCTTTTCTTCTTCTCTTTATCCAACTCCCTGCGGAGTGCTGCAAAGTCCTGAGCAGAGGGAGGCGAGGTTGTACCTCCAATGGTAGTGCCCTCCATAAATTTCCTGACCACATCCAGATTCTCTTTGAGATGGCAGCTAAAAATTAGGGGTTGGGACTGTGAAGAAGGGGCAAGAGTGTCATCATCAGCATCCGCGGCAGCCTGGCTGCTTCCCGCTTCATCCATCTTCCTCTTCTTCTTTCCCTTGGAGGAGACCACTTTCACCTAGAGAGGGTTGAAGGCAACATCCATCTCTATCTCTCTATCAGTATGATCCTCGGGCACCGTAGCCCGCCTACATAATTTAGACACCAGACCCGGAAGAAAGGGGCCTTTCCTAGGACCCCGGTAGAAGTCCTTCAACTCAGAGATGATATGGTCCCCCAAATTCATAATGATCTCCTGCATAGCACAATCAATCACCAGGGCCGAGCATAAGTCACGTCAGTGGTATTGCCCGACGGATGAATCTTCTGGGATACCAAATTCAACCACCTCATAGCATCGACTAAAAAGTAAACACTAGTGATGCCCTCAGCACTGGGACAGTAGACCTCGCATCTGAACTCCTCCTCCACCAAGGTGTCCCTCAGCCAAGTCATATCCCACAGTCGAACCTTGGCCTCATATGTTGTATTAGAAATATGAGGCACTCCTAGCACCTTATAGATAGTCTGGCAGTCCACGGGGATATCCACCCCTCAAATACGGATAGTGGGGTTGGGGTCATCCCAAAAAATGGTGGGGAGTATGGCATAGAACTCCCGCACCCAACCTGAGCGCTCGGAATGGGGAGCCACCACTAATGGGCCCCAGTTAAAATCTTGGATCCTGCATAAAAAAACTAGTGCCTTCTCATCCACCTCGTCCATTTTGAAGGCCCTCTCAAAATAGAAGCCTAGCTTGCAGTAGTCTCAAAACCTCTCCCGACTAGCATCATTAGGGATACTCGGGGACTTGTTCATCAGCCATTGAGTGTGTTAATCTGCAATGTAGAAAGGGGCTGGGTTAGAACTTGTTAAAGCGTAAGGAAAAGCAATTCAATTGGAAAAGTTTCATTTAGTAGACCTGGGAGGCTACTGTTTTTCGCTCTTCCGCTATAGCGGACGGCAGTTAAATTTTGGGAACGAAAAGATTCCTCTCGAATTTTTTTAAAAAAAATTCCTCTGACATTCTACGAGGCCTCAGATTTCTTGGATACTCGGGGAAGGTTACTTTAAATTTTTTGATAGCTCGAGGGGGAAAATTTCCTCGTCAGAGCGGGATCATAATATTTCCATCTCGGGTCGAGTATAAATAAATATGGGGAAGTTTGATAATTCACGTGGGATCGTAGTTACGTGATCAAGTGGGACTGTGAGAGCCCTAGACTAGTTTCTACTTCCTCTTTCTTACGGAATCATTCCGGGATAAACGATGGGTAAATTATTAACTATTGTAATAACCTGATCCATCGTTATTTTAGAAATCACTATATTGCGAGTTTCGGGAATGACTAAAATATGTTTTGACTTAAATGAGGTTGATGTGATAGAAATTTTGTGTTTTGAATTTCGTTTGGACTTACGTCACTATGCTATAACAAAATTATTCCGCTATAGTATTGTCATTGTAGCGGTCAGCCATCCACTATAGCGATGTGGCAGAAATCAGAAACCAGAAACCAGAATCACGCAATTTTTTATAAAAGACTTCTCCTTCTCAGTTGGAAAATATACGAGGATTACTCTAAAAATCCTTCTAGACTGTTCCAAGGCTTGGGAGCTATGGAGAGGAGAGATTTTGGCTAAAATAATGCGAAACCATAGATTTTGGGCTCATCATCCATTAGGAAATGCCTTCACGGAGCCAGATAAATGCGTGGTATAGCTGTTTGGCGTCCAGGTAGGCTAAGTTTCCTTTTATTGAGTAGAATTAGACCTGTTTCTATTTCATATTGTTGCTTAGACGGAAAGGAGAATTCATGTTTAGGCCTTTGGGCACGGAGTCCGGAGGATTGTTGTATTTGACTAGTGTTGGAATGAGAAATGGTAGGGTTGGGATGATGTGTTGTCATTTTCGAGTTGTTTGTGTTCATTATGTGGGGTTGGATGCTAGAATCTAGTAACTAGATAGTTGGGAAGGTTCGGGGAACCAAAATATGTCATGGATAATTAAACGACTAGTTAAAGAGAGTTACGGGAATGATTTAATGTAAAAGAAGTATAGTGAACAAGAAGGGTTGAGGTACTTGTCATGACCCAGACCGTCGTGAGTGACACCCAGCCAACCCCCGGATGAGCAAACCAGTAGAATTCAACCCCTTTCCTAGACTAACAGCCTAAAACCAGTAAACAGAAAATAAACTAGCAATTACACAATGCAAAAACTAAAGCTTTAATATATATCCTGCGGAAAATCCCTCCTAGGAACTGAAAGTCGTTGTACCAAACATCACTACCAATATCTAGAATACGGGGATGCAACCCCAAAGGAAAATACGGAAATAGTTTCAAGTCCGAGACAAGCGGACTACAACTCTAAAGATAAGCCCAAGGTAGCTTGATCAAACAGCTCACCCTTGAAGTCAGAAATCGTCGGTGCTAAAGATGAGGTCGCGTCTCAGCCACTGGAAGATTTCCTGTACTCACCAAAAAAAAAGAAAGTGTAGTATCAGTACACCACCACTGTGTACTAGTAGGATCATCAGCCAGTTTTCAGATAAACAGTAAGACCATATCAAGTAATAGGTATGGAAAACATGCAACAATATCAACAGACACACCTAGACTACCAGTCTCAACTTAGCTTGTTCTCGCATGAATCCACCACCTATACTCTGAGCCACAATAATATACCAATAACTATACCTTTCTGTCTAGCCCAGACCCACCTTGGGATCCCCTCTAGATAACACAATAATCAATGAATAACCTGACCTAAACCAAGACCAACAATACAGTTCTACAGAAATTCCCCGGCCTCTCAAGGGCCACCAAACCAATAACATGTTTCAACAAGCATCCTGGTCCACTCACGGAACAAATATCAATCAATACAACACAAAAATAATAATGCAATGGTGCAACAAAAGTAAGCTCGTACCAGGCGTGGTACCCGTGCCAACCGTTAGTATTCCTGTACCAGGCGTGGTACCCGTGCCAACCATTTGTTATACCCGTACCAGGCGTGGTACCCGATCCAACTGAATGTCAATAATCCACAGTCAAATGCATGAAAAAATAACTTGTAAGCCAACAAGCAAATACCGTTCAAATCACAGACTGTAAAGCAGAAACCTTAGAAATTCTACACAACTTTCCTAAGCAATGTAATTCATACTATGAGTACAAGAATATACAACATTCACAAAAATCGTAAGCCATCACCTACCTCGAAATGATCCAAGCTCTATTCAACCCGAGCTTTCCCGTGTTCCGGATTCCTTTCTCGTTCTTGGTCTAAAATAACACATAAGTACATACAATTAACACAAAAGGCCTACACAATACCCGAATTACACCAAATCCCCAAATCCCCAGGCCACCCATGATCATCCCACTATTTCCCCGAGCTTTTCCACCATTAAATCACCTACTTCTATAATTTTTACGGATAAAAATAGAGAATTTAACAACCTATGATCATAATAACATACTTTTAACGATGCCCAAGAACATTCATGCTTGAAATCCCCTTCCCTCCCCGGATTCTACCATTCCTAGGTTATTCCAACCTTTTTCCAAGTTCCCTCCTAGCAATTCTACCGCATAGGAAACGTAGTACAAAGATTGGGGAGTAGAAACCTCACCTTAGGGAAGAAATTCAAAGGAAAAAGGAGGAAAATCGCCTGAAATCACCCTAGTTCTTCTCCCAAACAAATTGTAGAAAACTGAACAATTTTGGGGAAGTTTCTGCATTAAAAACTCATCGTCCCGCTATAGCGGTCCCTGCTCTGCTATAGCGGTCCCGCTATAGCGGATGACTTCTGCTATAGCGATCTTAAGTGGGTGTTGACCGCCTTGACCACCACTATAGCGGTATTTTTCATCGCTATAGCGGAGGTCGCTGCGCGGACCGTTGCTCTTGTCACGGATAGAATGTCTAAAAAATTCCCAATTTTGGCCATTTTACAACACATCTGCTTTCCCCGACGATCCGAAACAACCCCTTCACATCAAATGCGATTTCGAGAGTTCTACCTACCCAAACTCGATTCTGAAAAGTCCCCCAGATTCCTTTATGTCTTGGATACGTGGAAAACTAGCTCAAAACAAGATACATAGACCAATCCTTACCTGGATTTCCCTAGACTCTACCTCGCTCCAAAATCGGCCGAGGCTAGCCTTGCCTAGAATTTTAAACTCTCAAACCCAGAGTTTTTTAACTCTAAAAGTTGGCACGATTGGACTATCCATAATGACAAACCCGGTCATTACAGTACTAGTATTAGGGAATGTCTTCCCCATGTTGTATCTGTCTTAAGAGAAGGATTTTTGGAAACTGATGTGTCTGCTAGATGCGTGTCTTGGGAGTGAGCCGAGACTTAGTCTCCGGATAAGAAGTCAATGTTGGAGTCGTAGACTCGGGTGTTGGGTAGGTGATGGTTAATGTCTTGCTGAATGCAATGTATATGTATATAACTATAACTTAGTATTGTATGTGCTTTCATGCTTAGGAAAGGAACTATGAATGTCCAAGTAATTGGAGTATCAATTATGTGAAGTGAACTTGATTATTGCTTGTTGGTTTTCCAAGGTTGTTTTATGATTCATTCAAGTATTGACTGTTGATTTGGTATGATATTTGGTTGGCTCGGGTACCACGCCTGATACGAAATACTAATGGTTGGCTCGGGTACCATGCCTGGTACAGGTTCTATATTGGTTGGCTCGAGTACCATGCCTGGTACAGGTTCTATATCAATTAGCTCGGGTACCACGCCTAATACAGGTTTAATTTGCATTATTGATTGTGTTTGTCAAAGGTTCCATGAGGGGACCGGGTTGATTGCTGAATTTGTAATATTATATGTTGGTCCTTGAGATGCTGGGTTGTTACACTTAATAGTGGGGATGGTCCTGGAGTGGACCGGAAACTACATGTCAACACTAGGTGTTGGTCTAGGGATCCTTAGTTGGTCCGGGTAATATAAAAAGGGTAGATGTCATGATTATTGCTCATTGTTAAATGATTGTTGAACCTGTTCCATATGATTGATAAGTTAGGAGTAAGACGGAGAGTATGGGCTGTATTGCTAGCTGTTATTGTCTGTTGGGTATTGTCCTAGAGGTTTCTGGCCTGTTCGGGCACTGTAAGTAGTATTTACGTAAGTATGTGGTCTAATTGGCGAGTAACTAGGTTTACTTCTGGTTGTTAAGTCATAGAGGCTGACTTGAGTCATGGAATGGTAGTCCGGGTCTGGGCATAGTAAGCGGTCTACGTATTAAGGGTGACTTGAAATGTCTAAGGATTAAGTGTGACTTGAAAAGTCCTAGGTGTCAGGGTGTAGAGTCTCCGAGTAGTAGAGTTGACAGCGAAATGGGACGGAAAGGCTGGGGACGGAACGAGTAAGTCCATAGGCGTAAATGTCATGATGTATAAGCTCATGATCGGGTTGACGTTGGGTCTTGGTAAAGGTGGGTTTTGAAGGACTGTACTATTGTAGCTATTTGCATAATTTCTCATGTTTCCTTATATGATAGTATGGAGTGGATTCAGGTCGGTCGATGATGCCTATCAGTACGTGTGTTTGTACTGATACTATTTTTGCTATATCTTTTGGGTATAGTTTGGTTGTAGGGTCAGTGATGTTTCATAGGTACATGACTGTGGTGATCCCCGACAGTTTCAACTCTTCGATATCATGGTGGAAGCTGTGTCTTCTTTTATTTACTTGCACTTCTCCTGTAGTAGCTCTTGTACCTGCTTAGACTAGATCCTAGGGAGGGTTGTTTCGAGTTTTAAAAGCGGTTTTACTGTATTAAACTTTGTAAAGGATTTTCCTGAAGTAAAGGTTTATAAACGTTTTCATGTATTAAGAGAAGGTTATTTATGACTTTATTTTGATTTTTGCAATTGCTTGTTGGATCGGGTGGTAAGAGTTTGCCTATCTAGGTGCTTAGAGTAGGTGCCCTCATGATCCGGTAGTTGGATCGTGACATTCTTGGAGGCTGGCATTAAAGAGGAACAAGTGAATGAGATGCCTCAATTTTCTATTAAAGCCATATACACCAGCTTGAGGGGTGCCCATCGGAGAGTAACTTGGAAGAGGTTGATGTGTAATAATCTAGGAGCTCCTAAGTGGAAATTCATGATGTACATGGTGCTTCATGGACGGTTATATACTAGAGATAGGTTGAACAACTGAGGCATTACTGAAGTGCTTGACTGTCCGTTATGTGGTACCCAAAATGAAAGTGTAGACCATTTATTCTTTGCCTGTGAATGGTCTGTTAAGATATGGGGAAAATTTCTCCAATGGCAAGGTTATCGAAGGACTGTATTTTCATGGACTGAAGAAAAGAAATGGGCAGAATTGTATGTAAAAGGACGATCGGCTACTGCTGAAATATATAGAGTAACCATACCCGCTAGTATATACTTCATCTAGCATGAGCGAAATAGGAGATTTTTCCAACAAGTTCATCGAAGATCAAAAATTATATTGAGGCTGATAATCTGAGGTAATGTGTAGAGGTCATATGTTACCAAGGCTCGCAAGAAGACTGTAGGAGCTAAACTACTACCCTTAACTCTTAATGTTTGCTTGTAGATAGGATAGGGGTTCTTTACAGATAGAGGAAGTAGAAGAGTTGCAAGCCTTGGACTATGTCTAATGCTGTGAGTTTTTGATCATGGATTGTAAAGTTCACTTGATAAATAAAATATTTTACTTACCAAAAATAATGGTCTTATTATCATTAAATTGTCAACCAAGTTATTTGAACTTTTGACATTACCTAAAAGCCGGATTTTTGAATCCAAAATGTATGGTGGTTCAGGATTGTCGCGTTTATTAGAAGTTGGAACTCAATAGCCATGTCTTATTCTAGAACTCAACATCATATATACACAGTTATACACTATTTATACAATATAGGTACATTATATAACAATGTATAAATATCGTATAACAATGTATATTAATATATACACATCTATTATACACAATTATACATCATATATATATATATATATATATATATATATATATATATATATAATTATTTATACATTATTTATACAATATAAATACATTACGTATATATTATATATACATGCGAAGTTAGTGACCGGATATTCTGATTTATTTTTTATGAAAAAAAAAAAAGTGGGCTACATTAGCAGCAAATTATTTGCCTCAATAGTATATATACGTAAGAAACCCTTAAAATAAGGCTATATTAAGAAATAACATAATAGTTAGGTCAATTTTTGTTAGCTAGGACTGACCGATACCTTTAGATAATTATCTCTACAAACAATTATGGTGGTACTTTAGCCCAGCTTGTTGGCCCAATTGTCTCAATAATAGAAAGGAAAAATTAGACAAAATAGTTATTGTGTTAAATTTCTTACACAAAAAATAGCTCACTTATAATTTACTATCTAAAATGGCCATTTGACTAAAGTTCTTACCCGAAATGTCCATCGGTGTACATGCAGTATACACGTAATATACATCCGGTATACATGCTTCTATTTTTTCTAAAACAAATTTTAGAAATATACATGCATATACATTACATATACATTGCATACATATTACATATACATGTGATATACATGCGACTATTTTAAAAAAAAAAATAGCAGTGGTACATTTTCGTAAAAACTCCTAATAAAAATGTAAAGAAAAATGATATATATGGTTTAGCTTTTTCATTGTTGCACACAGAAGAAGAGGATGTTCAGGGTAATCTATGAGTCAAATAATCACAATTTAAACTATGTTACTTTCTCCGTCCCAATTTATATGGTATCTTTCGAATTTCTAAATTCAAACAAGTCTATTTTTGTCCGTAACTTTTTCATATATTTTTTAAATATTTTAAATTGTCAATTATTATGACTTATAGTACTTTTACATAGTTTCAAAATATAAATTTTATTTCAAAAAAATTAAAGATTTTTATGTCTAAATTCACGATCAAACTTAGACTATTTGACTCTCGAGAAACGAAAAGTATCACATAAATTGAAATAAAGGGAGTATATATTACGAGTTTTAATTTAATACAATCCTGATATAACTATTATCCAATTATTTTTCCATCATATTTTGAAAAAATTAAAAAAAAAATTGATCTGTTATATATAGTCTTAACAAGATAGTGGGAAGAAAACGGTTAATATTGTTAGATAGTTTGTAATATATTAGAGATATTAAATTAAACAAACACATATGTTCATGCAAAAACATGATTATTCTGAAAAATTATCTCTTAAGTTCTTGAAATAGCATAAGATCCGCAGGTATAAACATGTACTTTGTTATATCTTGAAGAGAATTGCTTGTATTTTCTCCAATTCTCTGCAAGCAATATTTTTTTAAGGAAAATTGATTCTTTCATGTCTCAAAGTCACTTCTTCGATTATGTTTACGTATTTTTTTATCAAATATGATTATAAGCGACCAACTAACTAAAGTATAACATACCATGCATGCTTCCAAATTCCAACGTTCGACGATATGACGAAATGGCTTGCCTTCCATATTTTGGAGTGAATTCCCTGAATAGTCATTCATGTTTGGGAAATTGCCTTCTAATATCACTTTTGTTTCTTTTAGGACTACAATATCACCCAACTATCCCTAATTTTCTCAAAATATACTTGACATAATAAGAACATCTTTCTCTCTCCTAATTGAATGCCATGTCACATTAATCATTTCCTTTAACACTAAATATTTTAATTGGATGCCATATCACATTAATATTTTCTTTTAACAATAACTTTTTTAATTGAATGCCATGTCATATTAATCTTTTCTTTTAATAATAAATGTTTTAACAATACAATGGAAGCTTGCCTTATGTCTCTATAAGCATGTATTCAATCAAAGTATTCATCCCATTCTTGAAGATTTTGAAGCTGAAGAGGTGAATAGGGATTATGTATAGTATCTTTTGTTAGTTATGTGAAGCACTTCTTTAGACACAGTATGTGTCTTCTTTTTGCTAAAATCTCTGTGATCATATTATGATTTGCTACAGTGATGTTGCCACTTGCCTATAAAATATTATTTAGTTGTAAAACTATAGCAAGTTTTGACATGCTTCTTTGAAGATTAATGCTAAAATTTGTTATTTTGAAGATTAAATTTGTTTGTGGATATATTTTGATAAGGCATTAATGATGAAAATTCGTTACTAACTTAATCTATTTTGTCTTCTTATCAACTTTAAGGAACTCGTCTAATTTTTTTCTCGATAAGAGCAAAAAAACTTAATATGTTTTGTCTTCTTGATCAGCTTTAAGAAACTCGTCTAATTTTTTCCTCGATAAGAGCAAAACTAAATTTTGTATGGAGAAAAGTTGGCATATATGCAAATACTCGTGAATGAAACCTAGAATAAAGAATTTCGCTAAAAGTAATCGTAGATTCTCGTACAAAAAATGGTATATCACACTATTGAAAGTATCTAGAATTTTTCTTTACATTTAATTGTGCATCAATATCAATTAATTGAAATGTTTAAAACCATTATAGAAGCAACATGCAAACTTATTCACCTCTTCAGCTTTAAAATCTTCAAAAATGGAGTAAATTCTTCGATTGAACACGTGCTTATAGAGACATAAGGCAAGCTTCCATTGTATTTTTAAAATTTTATTTGTTAAAAGAAAAGATTAATGTGACATGGCATTTAATTAAAAAAATTATTGTTAAAAGAAAATATTAATGTGACATAGCATCCAATTAAAATATTTATTGTTAAAGGAAAAGATTAATGTGACATGATATCCAATTAGGAGATAGAAAGATGTTCTTATTGTGTCAAGTATATTTTGAGAAAATTAGGGATAATTGGGTGATATTGTAGTCCTAAAAGAAACAAAAGTAATATTAGGAGTCAATTTCCCAAATATGAGTGACTATCCATGGAATTAACTCCACATTTTGCATGTATTTAATATTTTTATTAGAGTAGTGAATCCTTATAAAACTAGTTGTTAATTATATATAGATATTGGATAGTTTCATAGTCATCCAATATTATTTATATATGAACCTAGTGTATTACAAGTATTCTTTTAAGATCAATGTAACACTAATGTAACTAATATTTATTTATAAACTAGTTTAGTAATGCCCGTGCACGG
Source organism: Jaltomata sinuosa (assembly GCA_003996215.1). Lineage (NCBI taxonomy): Eukaryota > Viridiplantae > Streptophyta > Magnoliopsida > Solanales > Solanaceae > Jaltomata > Jaltomata sinuosa. The sequence goes on along the minus strand of QJPP01004548.1, from coordinate 4,650 downwards.
GCCCAAGGATAATTTTTGAAATTGCTTTAGATTTTCAATTATTGTACATGTAAAAGAGTTTATGTTTGGAGTCCTATTTTAGGTGTTTTGAAGCTAAAATAGTTTAACATTTTGTTTTAATTTATGTGGCATAGTTTGAATTTAGAGAGTCAAATAATTTAATTTGATTGTAAATTCGGATATAAATTCTTAAATTTTTTGAAATAAAATTTACATATTTGAAAATTACATAAAAAGTTCTATAAACCATAATAATTTACAATTTAAAATATTTAAAAGATGTATAAAAAATTATGGCAAAACAAAATTTTGTCTGAACTCAAAGTCTAAAAGATGTCACATAAATTAAAACGAAAAGAGAGATCTAACTTCTAGCTAATACTCAGCAACATAAATAGAGTTAGAGAAATTGATTGGTATAATGTTAAAGTAACTTTATTTCTTTATTTTTAATAATTAAAGTATAATGTTAAGAAATGTATAGTAGACCAATCCAGGTAAATCAATGAAGAGTAGAGTGTTAAATTGAGAAATCAAAGTGTTAAAATGTTGCAGCCTTAAATATTAAAATGGGAGCTACACTTTCATGGGAGAAGCAAGCAGCAGAAGCACACTGCTTGCTAACTCCCACTTATAAAATAAGAGAATATATATATGGTCTATTTCGAGAATGCAATGATCATGCCGCTGTGTGAGTCATTCTCTTTTGCTGTTTTGCATATATACTGAGTAACTGGTAAAGTTGCTGCCATGTGACCAGGAGGTTACGGGTTCAAGCCGTGAAAACAGCCATTTGCAGAAATGTAAGGTGAGGCTGCGTACAATAGACCTTTGTGGTCCGGCCCTTCCTCGGACCCCGCGCATAGCGAGAGCTTTAGTGCACCGGGCTGCCCTTTTTACTTCATTCTATGAAATGGAGAATCTAATAATTCTCAGTGCTAGTTCATTCACATTAATAACATACTCGATATAGTTCTACAAGTGGGGTTTAAAAAGGGTGGAGCGTATGTAAAATCTTACTTCTATTATTATTGAGTAGAAAAATTATTTTCGATAGACTATCGGCTCAAAAAAATAGTTTGATAGTGCTAGCTTATTTCAAGAATCAAATTATATATACAACAGTACAAAATTCATGAGGTATACTGATCATTAATTCAAACAAACACCATACGTGGATTTGCATAAAACTACTACGCCTTTTCTTTTTTCTTTTTGGGGTGTCTCCAGAATTTGTTAATACGGTATATATGAGATCGACACGTACGGCATTGGACCACAATTAAAAGAAGAAGATGCATTGCAGCTACCTATATATCTATCTGCCTAATAAAGCTTCCACACCTGACCAACTAGTACACACAACCTTTACATCTGCTACTTAATTCAGAAAACAATTAGTTGAAGTTATTATTTTTATACTCCTTCCGTTTCTAAATAAGCGGTGGTCTCTTTAAAAAACTACTCGTTTCTAAAAAAAAATAAGAAGTGTTTTTACTAACTTATCCCTAATTAAATGTCTTGAAGAAATTAAATGTGATTCTGTAATGGTGTAAAACTACATGTATTAAAACAAGGGTAATTTTGAAAAAATAGGCTTTCAATAATTTCTTAAAATTTTAAAACACTACTTATTTTGGAACAAAACAAAAAAACTAAAACATCATTTCTTTAAGAACGAAAAGAGTAATAAAGAACAATTAATTAATTGTATGTTATTTCACACATGGCATGATGGCAATGACAGCAAATAAGCACGTACCGAAAGAACTTCTCCTAGGGAGAGGCAAATTTATATATGTCATTGGCTCGAATTATGTATATATAAAATAACTATGCGACGTTTCAATCTCAAGCTAGTTAAAATTCACTATATGAATCTTCGATACGTATACAACACTAAAATCATACTTACTATGAATTCACTAATTTTAAATTTTAAATTTGCCTTTAATTAATTTGCACCTAAGTTGTTGGAAAAGGTTTTAGCGAAGCTCCATGGATCCTGTGGAAAACCAAAAAGCTAGGTAAGTGGGTTGCCATGTGCATGCTTAAAAGATTCGCCGAACTTAATTGTCTTACTTTATGTTGTTTAAGCTGTTCATTGGTTAGAAACTTGTTCTTTAATTTCTCCTTTTAACAATTAATTAGTACACGTATTCGTGTGATGCGCAAAAAAGTATTAGAAAAGAAATATCATAATTTTTTAATCTTATTTCCTCCGTTTAAAATTGTCATAATCCTTTGTTAGATACAATAAATTTTAGTGATTATTGATGAATCCTTATTATTTTTTGAAAATTGTTACTCGTAGATTTTAGACTAAAATTACCGAGCAACACATTATTGTATTAATTTGCTATATCTAACTTAAACATATTTCTGATTAAAATTATCCAATTCACATATAAACAAAGTGTGAAGGACTTGGTTTTCCATAGAATATAGTAAAAACACCATTAACAGATTGTGATAAGATGATTGAAATCTCTATCCTTTTAATTAAATGTTTCAGGTTCAAGTCCTGTGTGCAAACAAAAAAATGATAGTGCTTTCACATAGGAAAAATCCATATAAATGAATTATCCAACCATTTCCGTGGCTTTATATTATACATGTAAAAACTATTTGTTTTTTTTTCTTTTTTGATTTTACAAAACTCTCTTATCTATGAGTTGATTTAGGCTACTAATGTAGTCCAAACAGGCCAATGTATCATAGAAAGATTGATTTGTGTTACATTCATTTTGAACTTAAATAACTCCGAAAGGTGGCTGATAAAACAAAATCACCAAAGGTTGGTTAATTAGGGGTGTGATAAGTACCTCTCCATTTATAATAAAAAATTTTGAGTTCGAGTATGGGGAATGAAATCATTTTTGATATGAAGTTTTACTTCAAAGTGAGATTTTCCGATATGATTCGAAAATGAATGCCATATAACGAATATATTATATTGCTTTTACTATAATTCGTTCAAGTTCGGTCTGATTGAGCAGGTTACACATGTATGGGAGAAATTAAATTGACATCCATAATCAGAATCAACGAAAAGTTTGTGGAATATCGAATATGTGACATTAGCATTGGTTAATGGATTCCTAGGACATCATTTTTATAGTCATAACCTACACGTATTTTGGCACAAATTACGGCGTAAAATATGGATAGTTGAATTCTTAGGTATAGAAAAATTAAAAGAGTAGGTTAAAAAAAGATTAGTATTTAATCTCCGCAGCTAAATCCATGAGATTATTTTATAATTACATGTTAAAAAATCTTACAATAAAGTGTTTGAAATTCCTAGTTTTTTTAAAAAAAAAATTTGAATAAAATCGTTTAGCAATATATATCCCTTGTTCTTGGAAATACTAAATGGACATTGGATCTATCATTGTGTGTGTGTTGGACTAGCTGTCAATAACAAGGGGATTTGGAGCAAATGAATGTACAGACAAAATTAGATGGAACTAAAAGCTAATTAATTAAGGTGTGGTTTAATTAGGACCACTAGAGCAAAAACTTTATCATTTGAAGGGAAAATAAACAAAGGTGGACATACAGTTAAGATATATGTACGTCCCACATGATAAAGATACCTTAATGACATTACATACTATTATACTAATTAATTAAAATGTACTATGTATCAAGGGGATTCTGGTTAGCCAAGAATTTGGCTTTTGATCCAATAGTCTAGCTGTTATTAATCAATAAGAATTTGTGTTATACACCTGATGGTGTAAAAAAAATATATATCATGATTGTAGAATGTTTATAATATAATTTTTCAAGTTACCATATTAAGCCTGTAACTAATTTAATATTAGTATCCATTCAATTTAATTTGATGATATGAAAAATTTCTAAAACAAATCAAAAAGTTAATTAATTAAATTAGATGTATATAATAGTCCAAGTTGGAAGATTGGAAACATGAGCTTGAATTGTCGGGATAAACATGACACCAATTAGCTTAAGCAAAATGAAACCAAATGCATTATTAATTAATTAAAAAAGTGTTTTATGACAGGGAATCCTCTCCACATCATGCGCACATTCTTTTAATTAATTAATTAATTAATTAAAGTTTCCTTAAAACAAGGGGCATAACATAATTAATCAACATATAGCAAGCTGCCAGCCTAGGAGTAGGAGCTAGGAATCTCTCTCTTAAGTCTCTTTCACACAATTCATCCTTATCCACCACCATTAATTTTACTTTAATCCAATTTGTTAACCTTACAGCTAGGAATAGGAATACTATATTGCAGTAGTATTCTCCCGGACCACTTTATTTGTCGTCCTTATTAAAAATAAATAGTTAAAAATAGTTGTTATTTACAAAAATAAAAGGTATAATTAGTTGTTTGTTTTTACATATATTCTTAGCCATAAATATAGAGAGATATTAATGTAGTGAAAAAGAGAGAAGTATTAAATACCGAGAAGTATTAAATACTGAGAAGTAATAAATACAGATAATTTAATCAAATTGCACTCTAGTTCATGTTTTTTAAGAGATGTGTAAAGAAAAAATGTGACAACTAAAGTGGTTCGGAGAGAGTAGTAATTATCTTTAACTCTTACTAGTATTAGTGATCTTATCTTTCTTTCTAATTAAGATTAACGCCATCTTGAAATATATAT
>QJPP01004547.1:0-49304 GCA_003996215.1 Jaltomata sinuosa | reverse complement strand
TAAAGTTCATGTTATCACCTTGATTATTATGTATCAGCAGTGGTACTTTATTTTCCTAAAACAATCATAGTTCAAGTCTGAGACCACTACGACTCTAGAGTAAATATTATTATTTTATTAAGTAGAGATTCAATGTAGAGCACAGTTTCATTATGTATAGTAGTCTTCATTCAACTAATAACCTCTCTTAGCTTAATATTTGTGAGGGACTTGTTTGAGAGCATTTTAATATTAGTTATATTAAAGTGCATCTTTCTAAATTGTCAAAGTGTGGCTACTGTATGGCCTCTATACATTGGAGCATTATGGGGGTGTTTGGATGTGCTTTCAAAAAGTAGTTTAAAAGTTAAAGGTCAAAAGTCAAAAGTTAAATATTTCCAACTTTTGATTTTTGACTTTTGAATTATTTTTATATTTTTTTTGAATTAAAAGTGGATGCTTAAAAATACTTTTTAGCTTTGCCAAACATCATCAAAACTTAAAATGTACTTAAAAGTCAAAAACATTTAAAAATAAGTTAATTCAAACACCCTCTATGTGTCACTAGTGAACTTATCCGCGCTTCGCGCAGATTAATTAGTCTTTCACCTGAATTTTTTTCAAAAAAAAACTTAGTTTTCATTTTTCAAAGTCAAATATTTCCATATTTCACCAATTATATTATTAATTTTAATATAATTTATATATTCTTCTATAATTTTTCATCACTTAAAAGTTTTTAGTCTTCTATAAATGAGCAAAATGGATGAAGTAGGTGAAAAGACTAATTGTTTAGTTTAATTAAAGATAAAAATGGTCACTAAATTAATGGTAATAATTTTTGGGCTTTCTAAACTGAAAAAGAGATGGGTACTTGAGAAAATGTAGTTAAGAAATAATTTGTAGGTTTTTTAATAAATATTGTAAATAGGAAGAATTAAGAAAAATATCAAAAATTTGAGGAAAAAAATGAATATCATTCTTGACTTTAGAAGCATGTCACATCACATTTACTGTGCCTAACTTTATTATTTTTATATAAACTAGTGAACTTATTCGCGCTTCGCGCGGTAATTAATTTTTTTTAAATATGACTAAATAATTATTATTTTTATCTTTTAATTAAAAAGATGATCAAACTTTACTCATCGATCATCTTAATCTTTTCTCATAAAATTAAAGTCATTGTTTCAACATCAATCCAGAAAATATAAAATCTCATGATAAGCGATAATTTAGGATGCTCCATACTTCACGCAGTCTAAAAATCAGAAGTAATTTTTTTTGTAAGTTATATATGTGAATTTACGGGGATGGAGGTGGAAGGTTTGTAACTGATGTGAAGTTATAATGGATGTTTATCTTTAAAGGTGTCGTTTGGGTATTTTAATATGAGCCATATTAATTACTAAGAAATAGAAGGAAAAATATAAAATCAATGCATAGTATTTTGAGCTTTTGTTGACATTCACTCCTACAAGTCGATCATTAATTCAATAGCCTTCCTCTTGTTCTTTGAGTCACACTAAAGTATGAATATAATAAGCATGAAAAACGTAACAATTTAGAAGGTTAATGTGATCATTTTTAACAAAGTTTTACTATGTATATTTATAGGATTACAATATGAAATACCAAATAGTGTCATAAATATGATTATTAATTATTTTAGGGTTATGATGATAAAAAGTAATGAAAATAAAGATCATTGAATTTTACATTAAAGAAATATAAATAAATATTTTTTTAGTTTGTTAACATTGCAGATTTAACGTATAATTAAGAGAGTTAAATGAGTTTTTTTTTAATATAGAACATAAATGAGGAAAAAAATAGAGAAAAGGCCAAAAAGAATTAAAAATATAATTATACTTTTTGATCGAAGAAAAGTGTCACAGTACTATTTTATTTATAAATTATTAATTAATTATATATATATATATATATATATATATATATATATATTATAAATAATTATAATATTTGATATATAATAGATAGTAGTATAGATAGATAGATAGAATAGCATAGATAGATAAGATAGATAGAATAATAGATATCTTTCTTTTACAAATATTCTCTTCTATACAAATAATAAAAAATTAAATAAATTAAATGCAGAAAAAAATAAAAAAATAGTAACTTGATTGAATTTGGTGAGTTACATTTTGATTATATGTATTTCTTTTCTTATTATTTTTTCTTTTTCAGTTTTCCTTTATTGCTCTTTATTTCCTTTCCTTCTTTTATTGGTGGAATCACAAAAAAAAAATTATCACCAAAATTAAAAGAAGATAATACTTCCTAGAATTCTTCTAGTAAATATGGTAGTTTAGTATGAAATAGTGCATTTAGTATGAAATTTAAAAGGTATCATAAATTAAGGAAAGATATTTTTTAATAAAGGAAAACGGTTGTGATAGACCTTTCATAATTTAGCATTTATTCACAATGGAATATACCTTTTAAATAATAATTTTTACATTGATTATATATATATTAATCAAGAAAAAGGCAAGGCAATAAAAGAATATATTATAATGAGGAATGAAAAAGGCAAGGCAATAAAAGAATATATTATAATGAGGAATGACATAAATAAACTATAATTAATTTGATGCAATATTTTAAATTTGAATATAAGAAAAAAGTTTTAAAAATTGAGAAAATAAATAAATAGAGACCCTCACCAAAAAAGCATGCCACGTCACCTTTTCTATTTTTAGCTTTATATATAAAATGTAAAGCAATAAAAGAATATATTATAATGAGAAACAACAACAACAACAACATATCCAGTATATTTTCACAAACTAGAAAAATTTAATATAAGAGAAAAAATCAAAAAATTAAAAAAAAAGATAAACAAAGATCCTGGCCAAAGAAACATGAGAGAGAGAGAGATGTACATTTAATCTTTTGTTTAGTTATTAATAATTTTTACAACTTTTTCTTATTAAAAAAATTTACTAAATAAAACATGAAATAGTAAAAGAGAAAGGATAAATAAAGTAATTGAAAGCACCTATTTTAGCCAACTCTATATATAAAACAAATTATGTAAAGTATAAACTCAATTAAACTATGATTTTGAGTATATATGTATATACATCTACATTTAATTTTTTGTTCTGTTATTAATAATTTTTACAACTTTTTTTTAAAAAAAATTGACTAAATAAAATATATATCTTTCTTTTACAAATATTCTCTTCTATTCAAATAATGAAAAAGTAAGCAAATTTAATGCAGAAAAAAATAAAAATAAAATAAATAAATAGTAACTTGACTGAATTTGGTGAGTTACATTTCGATTAAATGTATTTCTTTTTTTTTCTTTTTTTTTCCAGTTTTCCTTTATTGCTCTTTATTTTCTTTCCTTCTTTTATTGGTGGAATCACAAAAAAAATAAATTACCACCAAAATTAAAGCCAAAGAAACATGAGAGAGAGAGAGATGTACATTTAATCTTTTGTTTAGTTATTAATAATTTTTACAACTTTTTCTTATTTAAAAAATTTACTAAATAAAACATGAAATAGTAAAAGAGAAAGGATAAATAAAGTAATTGAAAGCACCTATTTTAGCCAACTCTATATATAAAACAAATTATGTAAAGTATAAACTCAATTAAACTATGATTTTGAGTATATATGTATATACATCTACATTTAATTTTTTGTTCTGTTATTAATAATTTTTACAACTTTTTTTAAAAAAATTGACTAAATAAAATATATATCTTTCTTTTACAAATATTCTCTTCTATTCAAATAATGAAAAAGTAAGCAAATTTAATGCAGAAAAAAATAAAAATAAAATAAATAAATAGTAACTTGACTGAATTTGGTGAGTTACATTTCGATTATATGTATTTCTTTTTTTTTCTTTTTTTTTTCCAGTTTTCCTTTATTGCTCTTTATTTTCTTTCCTTCTTTTATTGGTGGAATCACAAAAAAAATAAATTATCACCAAAATTAAAAGAAGATAATGCTTCCTAGAATTCTTCTAGTAAATATGGTAGTTTAGTATGAAATAGTACATTTAGTATGAAATTTAAAAGGTATCATAAAGAAAAGATGATTTTTAATAAAGGAAAACGGTTGTGATAGACCTTTCATAATTTAGCATTTATTCATATTTCATATACCTTTTAAATAATAATTATTACATTGATTATATATATATTAATCAAGAAAAAGGTAAGACAATAAAAGAACATATTATAATGAAGAATGACATAAATAGACTATAATTAATTTGATGCAATATTTTAAATTTTAATATTTGATATTCAAATAATCAAAATATAAATCGTTGAAACTATAAAAATACTTTCAAATTTAATTAAAACATATAATTTAAGATACAAATTTATAATTATGTAAAATTTATTTTCTTTCCTTTCTTATTTTTCCTCTCTTTTCTCATTCTTTTTTCTTTTTTTACCAATTTCATTCCTTCCATTCTCCTCAAAATCAATCTTTACCTCTCTAATAACCTCTTAGCATTTATGGAGATAATTATTATAGTAAATTATTTGAATAACTAAAACATAAAAAAATAAGGAGGATTTTGAGAGAAGTTACAAACACAAAGTGGCAGAGTAATACTCAAGGGAAAAAAATATCAAACGTGAGCAATAAAAAATGATAAAGGACCTATAAAATAAATTAACGGTACTAATTAGTTTATAAGAACGTTTTAATTTTTTAATTATATAATATTAAGATTGCTGGTATTCATTCCATTTATTAATCAACCTTCACCTCATTATTGTTACGTTGTGACTTGTAACTCTTAATCCTCCACAAATTTTTAATTATGAGAGGTGATTTTTGTGATTTTTTTTAACTTAGCATGTAAATTTTTAATTGGGAGAAAAATAAAATAAAAAAATAGAATTATTGGTCAAACAAAGATGCCACATCATTCTTTTTTTGCATTATATTATATATGAATGTAATGCTAGGGATATTTAATTCTATTTAAAGACACATATGAAAAAATAAAACAGAAAAATATTTTTAAGAAAAATAAAAGAAGAAAGGAATTCGCTAGTAATGTCAGTACTAATTTCGGCTATTGATTTTTTCTTATTCTCCTCTTAATTTGATATAAATTTCATAAATAGATTGATTCTTTCTCCAAATAATTCTTCTTGCCCTTTGAAATACCTATCACTCTTCCTATAAATTTCTCAAGCCAAATGAATTTTTTTCTCAATATATATCTCCTTGTAAGTTGTAGGAGGAATTATAGTATAACATCTTTCAAAAAGTTCTTTATCTTTAAGAGAAACGTTTGTTACATGAGCTTTCCCCGTACAACTATATCTTCAAAAGGATCTTCAGATACTCTCAATCTCTCTCTCTCTATTTTTTTTTAAAGAAATCATATATCATCAAAATCATCATCATCAGAAGAAGGAGGGTTGTTGGTTGCATATACTCAAATCTTTCTATTTCATAGGCAAAATATTAACGGTTTGAAAAATGAAAAAGTTTTGATTTTTTCATCTTTCATTTACTACTATTGATTGTGTATAATTTTAATGGATGTTTAAAGGAATATGATTAATTGGGTAATGCATTTACATGCTTTTAGTTTTTTTTTTGTGTGATTAATTAGGGAATGCATTTAAATATTTTTAATTTTAAAAAAAATATAAATTAACTGATATTTAGGAATAAGAATGGACCAATCAAACTTATGTCTCTTTAGTTGTACTATAAGTGTATTTAATTTTTTGCATATTTTATCACAATAAAATAAAATAAAAAAATCCAAAAATTTAGAGAATATAATTAAGAAATATATAATTAAGTAATCTTGTTAATTATATTCTTCCGTTTTACTAATAATTAATTTCTTGAATTGAATAAATAAGAGAAAGAAAAAAAGAACAATAAAAAAGGAAAATGAGTGATTTAAAGATTTAATATAAATAATATTAATGGTGAAATTAAGGGAAGGAAAGACATTAATAGCATTGATGATGAAAAGAATTAAATATGACTATCTTTAATATTTTGTAAAATCTAAAAGTGAGTTTTTAATGTTTTAAAAATAAAAAAAAAGCTCAAAAAAACCACAAAAAAGATAAATAGCATTTCAGGCCTTAGAGAGCGTCACGTCACAATTTTCAAAACCCTCCTTTATATATATAGATTATAAATTAAAGGTGTAAATTTTATTTCAAAACCCACAAAAAATTTATGTCCAATCCATAGTTAATAATACTAGATGTAAATTTTCACATCTAGCATGTCCAAAATTGATTACTTTTTTCTTTTTAAAAAGAAAGTGTCATTGCACGAATTTAGCACCCACCAACATCTACTTAATTTGCCTAGGGTTTCCAATAATTCGCTCTGCGCACACATATTCATTTTCTATTTCTATTTTCACCATCCCTATTCATTATTCAGTGGAAGTTTTGCAAGTATACTTCAATAATCAGAAGCTTAGTGAAATCGTGAGTGTCTCTGTTTTAATCTTCTTTTGTGAACAGTTAGTAAGTTGGTTCTACTGAATTATGTTATCTGGTTTCAGATTATTGAAATGGTGAGGACTGTCAAGAGTCACCATGAAGAGGACGAAGAGGATGATGATGAGTCTTCACAAAAGGGTATTTGTTTTATAAGGATTTGGTTTTTCTTCTTGTTAATTTTTTTTCCTGATAAAAGCTATTGATGTTTGATAGGGAAATTAGGAGGGAAGAGCAATGATGGGAAGGTAAGTGCTCACCGTTCCAAGCATTCTGAGACAGAACAGCGGAGAAGGATCAAGATTAACGAGAGGCAAGTCTTATTAACACTTCTTCCTTTTCCAATTTCCACGTCTCTAAATTATTGACATTTTATAACACTAAGGGCTCGTTTGGTAATAACTAATTGCGAGATTAATTTTAGAATGAGTTTATCCTATATTTGGTTGGAATAAAATCTTGGGATAACTTATTCTGAGATTGTATTTGTAATGTTATTTTATCCCACACTGAGAATGGGATAACAATTCTAAAATAATTAATTTCGAAATAACTCGTTCCCTAACCAAACGAGCCCTAAGGGTAGGACTCGTTATAAGTTGTACTGCATGTATAAAAATCAACAATAACGTATTCACTGCAATTCCACGAGTGAAGTTTGTGAGTATAGAATGTAAGTGGACCTTTATCTCTATCTTATGTGGGGCAGAGAGAAATTGGTTTTGATAAAACCTTGACTCAAAAGTGGGTTCTAAGAATAAAATATGAAAGAAAAATAGCACTACAGGTATAAAAATCAACATTCATCATACATTGTTTGATTGTCTTTTGTCTTATTTGCATTGGGAATTCAGTATAAGTTAACACCATTTTCTTTTCCATATTCATATAAATATATTATGCAAAAACGTACCTACTATTTTATAACATATAAACCCTCGGCTCAAGAAAAAATATTTCAAAGCAGTTCAAAATCTACCTATTATTTTATAGGGATATAATGTGGTAAGTATATCGGTATTAGTTATACATGGATTAGAACACAATATTCCAGTGTAATCTCACAAAGTGGGTTCTGGGAAGGATAAAGTATGTGCAGACCTTACCTCTACTGCAGAGGTAGAGAGACCGTTTCTGATAGACACTCGGCTCAAGAAGACAATCCAAAGTAGTCTCGAAAATAGAACTAACCAAAGTACAAAAAACAATAAACACTAACAACAATAGCAGCTAGTAATAGAACAAAGGCTTAATACATAACCAGATCCTTAAACTTGTCAGAATATTCCTTTTAGACATTCGAACTAAGTCTTGTGTCAATTGAACACTTGAACTCCTAATAAAGTGTTCCAATTAGACACTTTTGATTCAAATTTTAAAATAATTTTAGTGCGTGTTTTCATTCGTCTATTAGATAGTTAATTTAATCAGATAAAATATGTCATCTCCTTTTATTATGCACATCAATCTCAAGTACAAAAATATCTGGAGTTTTATGCCTTATTGAGCCGAATGCGTATAATGAAAAGAAATGACATATATTACATGTTTAACTTAACTACCTAATAGATGAATGAGAACACATGCAAAAAGAAATTTTAAATTTTGAACAAAAAGTGTCTAATTGAAACACTTTATTAGGAGTTCAGGTGTTCAATTGAAACAAGGCTTAGTTCGAGTGTCTAAGAGGAATGTTCTGACAAATTTAAGGGGCTAGTTATATATTAAGCCCAAAACTACAAGAAAATAATACAATAATCAAGGTACAAGAAACAACAGATAGTAACAAAAATTGAAGGACAAGAAACTACAAGAGCAATACTACGACTAATAATATGAATGGAGAGCAAGACAATGCGCTGCCACCTACTATCCTTCTACCCTAATCTGCGTCCTCCATACACTCCTATCTAAGGTCATGTCTTCGGTAAGTTGAAATTGTGACATGTCATGTCTAATCACCTCCTCCTAATACTTCTTTGGTCTACCTCTATCTCTCTTGAAACTATCAATGGCCAACCTCTCACACCTCCGCAATGGGGCCATTTGTACCTCTCCTCTTCACATGCGCGAACTATCTCAGCCTCGCTTCTCGCATCTTATCTTCCACCGAAGCTACTCCTACCTTATCTCGGATATTTACATTTTTAATTCTATCTCTTCTAGTATGCCCACACATCCATCGCATCTTCATTTCCGCCATTAAACAATTGAAATTACAAGGATATCCTTCTAATATTTTTCTTCTTTTACTTTTGTTTTAAACTAGTTTTAACGTACGTGATTTGCACGTGTGTGCTGCATCAATAAAAAAAGATTGTATATAAGAACAAATAAGTAGTGATTGACGTTACAATAGATGCATTATTCTTATAAACAAAAATAATATATTATGAGCCTGCGAAAATGAGAAAATCAATTAAATTACTTATATAATATTTGTACTTATAGATATGTTAGTGTTTAATATAATAATTTATTCTGTTTGCATCTCATATAATATTTTTATAGACGATGTTTTACGTGTATGACGCGTTCCGCATGCATATTTCGTTTAATGAGTACACAATTTTAAAAATCTCATAAATATTATTAAATAACAGGATTGTTGTAAAGATCCACACTTGTTGATGGTTTCTTTTTATTTGTTGTGAAATAAATCTCTTTTGTTTCTTTCTCCAAAACATATTACCATTAAACAATATGCTTGTGATGTAAAATAAAATAAAATAAAATTTTTAAAATCTTGAAGGAAGAAATCCTATCCCATAATAGTTCTTACATGTACTGTAACTTTTAGCTTTACATGATGGAGACATGAACCAAAGTCCATCCTCATTATATTCGTTTGAGTTCCTAATTTTATTTTGATGGGGAACTTATTTTAAATTCAATTTAACTCCAAACAAATTAACTTTCAGTAAAACAATTAATATCCAATTTGAGATAAATGAATTTGTAGATAAATAGTTCAAATAATTAAAATTTTTAATATAGGGTACAATTTTAATTGATTGAAATCCTAAATGTTAGGACTTCCAATACAATGTAAATAAGAAAATATTAATAAGCAAATTTTAGTTGTTTACCAAGTCATAAATATTTTAAAAATATTTTAAATGATTACTTTGGAGTTATTTATTCGAGTTTTATATATTCATGAAGAGCTAACGAATAGAAAATTTACCTCAATCACAAGTAAGCTTATTTTCACAGATGTAATACTATGAAAAGTTTTAAAAGAGTTCAAAATATTAGGAAAGTAAATTGAATTACTATTTTGATAAATTTTAGTTGATTTTGACGTCCTAAATATTAGAAGAACATTTAAATATCTATTCCTAAATAAATATTTAGAAAATTATTAATTTACAGTTTTGTCTAATGTGAAATCTATTGCCAAGGGCAAAAAAGCGACATTTCATTCTTCTACACTTAAAAGGATTCTACACTTAAAATATGGAAGAAAAATTAAATTAAATTAAATAGCAGGTCGACGTCCAAGCAAAGCCCTAGTCACTATAGCAAAATTTTTTGCCTACAATAAGCAAATAATAATAATAATAATCAAATCAAAGGATAACCTAACAAAAATTTACCGGAAAGCCATACTATCTAAGATCCAGATGCTGCAAAAACAAAAACAAAAAAATCATTTAAAATCATTAGATTTCGCCGACACAAAAATTGGAAGTCGTAGGTATTCTACCATGCTAAAACAGAGAATTTTTACAATTAAATTTCACTATACATAGAGATTTTCGCTGCTGAAAAGGTTGGAGAACTTATATAATTAGGAAACATTAAGTATTTTAATTGGGCTATTTATTTAATTGCAAATAAGAGAGATGTGTATAAGATAAAAATTTATTTGGTCATAAAATCCTAGATTTTAGGACTTCTTATACAACAACAACGACATACCCAGTGTAGTCCCACAAAGTGGGGTTTGTAGAGGGTAGAGTGTACGCTGTCCTTACTTCTACCTCACAGGTGAGGTAAAGAGGTTGTTTCTGATAGACCCCCGGCTCAAGACAAAAACAGACTAGTAAAAGACGTAAGGGAAGTACAAGAGATAATATATAGTAACAAAAACAACATATAGTAGCACAATAATACTACAACAAAATAATAATACAATCGAACTACACGAAACAATAGATAGTAACAAAAATCGAAGAACAAGAAACTACAAGAGTAGTCCTACAACTACTAGTAAGGCAACAAGATAAGATAATGCACTCCTACCTACTAGTATGAATGCACTCCGACCTACAAACCTTCTACCCTAATTTACGTCCTTCACACCTTCCTATCTAAGGTCATGTCCTCTGTAAGCTTCAGTTGCGTCATGTGCTGATATAATTCAAATAAAGGAACTTTTAATAGTTAAAGTTTTAATTGATTTCAAAGTCCTAAATATTATGAAAATAACTTAAATTACAATTTTACCTAATATGAAATCAGTAATTCTACACCTCATGAATTCTTAAAATATGGAAGGAAATTTAAATTACATTAACGGATTATGCACTCAAAATATGGAAGGAAGTTTAAATTATATTAACGGATTCTGCACTCAAAATATGGAAGGAAAATTAAATTACATCAAATGAAATTAAATAATAATTTGAGGAAAATAGGAAATGGCATTTTTGTCTACCGTAGAGTTCTTTAATAAAGGGCAAACAATTTAATCAACATTTCTAAGGCCCCTCATGCTTTTAATAATAATATAGATTATACATGTTTATTCACAATAAACTAGACATCCCACCAGAAATAATCCTTGACATGTAATGCAATCTCTGTATTACTAATCCCTGCATAACTTATCTTTGAACCAAACGACCCCTGATTGTATTACTATACTTTCAACTTTCAAATATTCAAAATTATTTGATTTTAAACTTTGATGTGATGTGATCTCCATTAGATTGACTTCTCAATTATTACTGTAATTTTTCTCTTGCTACTGCTTATATAAACATGAATAAAATTATCACTTTTTGGGAGAAATGGACCTTCGATTTAACTAAACCCTCACAAACGTAGCTCATGAGGGGAGGATTGCCAAACCATATAAGGAGACCAGAACTCAATCCGTCGACAAAAATGGGATTTGACACCCTCCCGCATGCCGAAGACTAGACAACTGGAGAGTAGATAACATCTAACTCAACCTCAAAAGTTAGTTCACGAGAGGAATTTTGCCCAAGACTATGTGAGAACTGAGGAGATCACAATCCTTTCCCTCAACAATTGTGGGACTTGACAATCTTTAAGTGTCTAGACAAACACGTCACAAAAAGAAGGATTTGGAAGAATATGGAATGGAGTGACATTTTTCTACCTCTATTGAACACCCACACCCCTATCCATGTAACATTTATGGTTGTCACGTGGAATTTGAAACGCTATGATAGTGCTCTTCTTTGTTTGAGTCATTTATTTGTTCATTAGCTCTTTCCAAATGTTAAGATATCCTTGAGTTGTTGAACTAGTCTTTTTGGTTTGTTTGTCAGCTTAAAAAATGGCATTCCGGGACAAGTCTCACAGTAATGATTAACAATACTTCTATATATGAGTCTAAGTAAGAAGTGATATTTTGCTTATGTTCTTCGGGCTAATTATTGGTTCAACTGGTATTCCAAAGTGAAGAGAAACTGATTATTGTCAACCAGCATGGAAAGCCGTAGGTGTTTTTACATGCACATAGCTTTTCAGTTATTTTGCAGAAAGGGATCAACATTGTTCTTTAGAGCATTTGCTTACTACATCATGCAACAAGACTAGTTTCTTATAGTCTTTTTCAATACATGGTGAATTTTAGTTGCCTATTCAGGAAAATCTTTCCTTAAGCTGACTAATACTTAATAATTTGCAGATTTCAGACTCTAAGAGATCTCATACCTGAAAATGATCAGAAGAGAGACCGAGCTTCATTCTTGTTAGAGGTGCAAGTTGTGACATTTCACTTCCTTGCCAATCTTGCTGTTTTTTTCAATCATGTTTACTACATTGTCATAAGGATAAGCCTCAAGATTTAATACAAAATATAGGTTACAGAATATATCCAGTTTTTGCACGAGAAATTACAGATGTATGAGGGAACCTACCAAGGATGGAGTGTAGAACCCTCGAAAGTGATGCCATTGGTATGATCCTTATTGTACTTAAAATTCACTTTTAGATTCTTATGCAATGTGGAGAGCTTCTTGGTCTGCATATTTTGCTTACAGTTCCTGTTCCTATCTCGCTCACTGGCTTTTTTTTCTTGGTAACATAACAAAGTCTTATTATGTTTTCTTCTGCTTTACTACTTTTAGCATCGATACAGCAGTTTGCTCTCTTTATTATAAGACAATCTCTAGCTTTTCTGCAACGACCTTCTTAATGCTTGCATGGTTTTGGTCCAACATTTGCTGGTTATAACCAACAGAGTCAAGTCTTTGCTCCTTGTTGAATCCTTCACACCTTGAGGCCCAAGATAGTTAAGGTGGACTTACATTCATAGTATACTCTCCCTTATTAGTGCTTTTAAAAGCGGGAAGTGCAAAGAAGCAACAAGAGCCCTACGGCTCTAAGCGAGAAGCAAAGTGAACACAATTTTAGAAGAAAAAAAAAATGAACCTTGCACAAATAAATAGAATTATAAATAAGCAAAACTCAAACAAAAATGACATGTTTGTCCATAGAAATTTGTGAAAACAGGAAATAAAGATTAACAAACTGAAAAAAGAAAAGAATTTGTCCATGATATTCTCTGAAAAAAGGATAAGAGACTAAAGTAGTCCCATTGAATTCTGTGAAGAAAGCAAAACAAGACTAAACTAAATGAAAGAAAAAGACAAGCAGAGAAAATAAATTTGAGAAGTAGCGAGAAAGAGAGAGAAGAAAAAAAAAAGACAAACAGAGTAAATGAATAAATGAAACCTAAGAAGCAGCGAGAAAGAGAAAAAGAAAAAAGAAAAGAAGCCACAACAAGAGATGGCAAAGAAGAAGCAGAGAACAGCGAAACCAGCAGCACCGGTGAGTCTTAACTTCTCGTTTTTTTCCGGTCTAAAAGGCCTCCTTTTCTTTTTCTTTTAAAAAGGCCGTTGCTCCCTTAAAAATATTACAAAGCGATTAAGTAATTACAATAGAAATCAGGAATTTTTGTACGAAAAGAATGTATAATAGAAAAGATTAAGTGGAAAGTAATTACCACTTGAGGTTTTTGGTGTAAAGAACAGAATATAGAAGAGGAAATCCAACTAGTGGATTTCATAGGAGCTCTGTAAGTATTTCTGTCTTTCTTTTGTGTAATTAGTCTTTTTGGAGGTGGCCAGCCTAACCCTTAATGTTGAGGAATACAAAGTTATCAGTTTCAAAAAAAATATTACAAAGCGATTGCTTCATGCCTCTTCTACTGGAGCACTCACTTCTTCAGTGTCGTCTCTCCTCACACTAGGAAAGTGACTTACCTGTGCTTCGCCTTGCTCCGCCGCTTTAAGAGGCAAAGTGCTCGCTTTTCACAACACTACTCTCCATTCCTTCTTAAAGATAATCGTCTGGGTATAGAGTTAAGACGTAAATTTAACTTTTATATATAGAAGTAGTAGTAGGAGAAAATATTGAAGTAACAGATGAAAAGTTAGTTTAATAATTGAATAAGAAATAATTCGATCCTTCAAGATTGTGGAAATTGTATAAATCATATTATTAGTAAAAAGGAAAAATGTATTCAATTTGTCTCATTTTTCCATCCATTTACTTGTCTTCCATGAAAGCCTCTACCGTTATCTTTCATCTCAAATATCCCCCCTACCTTTAATGGTTTCCAGCTTGGCTCTGACATTTGCCACGGTGGAGCCACATAGACAAATAAAAGATTCAAATTACCCCAAAACTATTAACTTAGTTTATATATACCCTCTGTAATAATTTGAAGCATGCCCATAGAACAATTGAAAAAGTTCAAAAAAACTTCTGCATAATTGAATAAGGTTCAAACATACTCCTATGTGGCTCCACCCATCAACCAAATCAGACCCATTTTTTCAGGGCCGAAAATATTAGTTGGAGTGGCATATTTGAGACAAAGATGACGGTGAACGCTTTTATGGACTGATAGGTAAACATAGGATAAATGGAGGAGGACAAATTGCAAATGATTTTTAGACCTTTTCCCTTAGTAGAATGATGTCAAACATTTTGGAGTGTTCTAAAATAGGAAGTGTCATATTAATCGGGATGCAAGACTATTATGGATGGTCTCCTTATTCCCTGCTATATTGTTATTAATTTAAGTTCTCTCTCAAATTTGGGCCAGGGACCCGTTTTTATTGATGAATCAAAAAGAACAAAATATGTCCGGACTCAAACAAGCCCATATAAAACAAAAGAAGAAAATGCAAGAAAGCAAAAAATGATCTAGCCCCGTCTGTAGATGTTGCCAGAGGTGAGCTTCTAGAATTTCCGCCTGGTTCTTACGAGTTCCTTGCATCATTTGCACTTCTCATCTGTTTGATGTTATGTTTCGATTCTTTTTTCAAGTGTTGTTGGACTTGTTTGCTTGGATGATAATCTTTCATCTTTGCTCCTGATGGTTGAACTTCTTTCTACCTCCCCGAAAAAGGGAAAAGGGGCAATAGAAATTTCAGTCCATCTCTTAAGGAATGGATAATGTTGAAGATATAACGAAGAACTTCCTTCTTGGCAACACATGGTTGGCTTCCTGTCCTCTAGCTATGTGATTTTTTATACTTCAATTTTTATCCCTCTCACACTTCTCTAGAACCAGATAGATTTCAATTTGGCAGTTTTGTTGTAGCATTAAAGTAGATTCATTATTATTACTTTTGACAAAGAAAGTAGATTCGTTATTACCTCATGGCTTAGTGAAGGAATCTTTAACTCTTTAATAATTTTAGAAAATTATGAAATCAGTGCACCATGGGAAAGCAGAAATTGTTTGACCCAAGAGAAGTAAACTGAGCTATATAAAATCGGATTGAGTGCTTTAATTTAGTGCAGATATTACTCTCTAAAAAGCACTTGATTAAAGAAAAAAATGTTTTCTGATGTGCACCCAAGGGTGTGGCCTAGTGGTCAATGAAGTGGGTTAACGAGCCTTGAGGCTTGAGCTCTCGGGTTCAAATCCCATCGGAGACAAAAAACACTAGGTGATTCTTCCCATATGTTCTAGCCTTGGTGGACAGAGTTACCTAGTACGTGTTGCTGGTGGGAGGTGGCAGGTATCCCGTGGATTTAGTCGAGGTGCGCGAAAGCTGGCCCGGACACCACGGCCATAAAAAAAAAATGTTTTCTGATGTTATTACCTCTTACCTGTATGCCCCCAGATGTGTACAGTTAAATCATAATTCACTATTTATTCCGGATGCTTGCCAAATACGGAAAAATCCAGACCTGCGGTTCAAATAGAGGTTTAACATTTGTTTTTAATTTCCTCCCTCCAATGGAAAATTACGGGATTTCAGGCTGTTTTAGGAGGAGAATTAGGCACGACTGTAGGATGGAAGCAGTAGTGCTTTTTCTGAAAGTAAAACTAATGTTTTTCTTTTATTGTTGACAGAGAAGCACTTCTGGGCCCGTGGAAGGCTTTGTTGAACATTCTCAAATAATCAGCAACAGCTCTACTCATGAGGATAATATTGTCATTAACCCAGCATTGCTTGCAAGTGCACAGAGGTCTGAAGAACCGGACTTGACTGCCGCTGCTTTATATAGAGCAACAGACGATTCCCATATGGCAGCGGATGAAGCAATTGCCTTTAACATGCCACTGCAACCTAATTTATTTGAAAATGTGTCTGTTCAACCATCTCCTAATGCTGGGCATTGCACTTCCCAGCCGCAATCATTATATTGGCCAGGTAAACAAGATACGATTGAGTCTGATGTTCTGAGCTATGGCAGAAATGATCAGGAAGAAGTGAAAGTCAATGGTGAAGAGGCTGGCATCTCAAATGCATATTCTCAAAGGTAAGATGTGTTAAATGTCCCACATCGGATATGGAATGGGTAATTGGTCTCCTTATAAGGCTTGGGCAATCCTCCTCCCTTTGAGCTAGCTTTTGGAGTGTGAGTTAGGCCCAAGACCTTTCTTTACATGGTATCAGAGCCAGACCCATTCCAATTCTTTATTCACCGATGTTGGGCCCCCATATTATATTGTTCACGCTCCAGTTAACTAGGTCTGGGCGTGCGGGAGAGTGTTAAATGTCCCACATTGGATATGGAATGGGGGTAATTGGTCTCCTTATAAGGTTTGGGTAATCCTCCTCCCTTTGAGCTAGCTTTTGGGGTGTGAGTTAGGCCCAAGGCCTTTCTTTACAAGATGATTGATCAGGACTTCAATAGCTATGAATTGATGTCCTGGTAAGGTGAAAATTCAAATTTATTTCTTCTATGCCCATGACTTGCTGATTTTGGTAATGGTGCCAAACTTGTATTACACCTATGAAGTAGGCATGTGATACAGTGGGACTAGCGGCAGGCAAGGTCTTAGAAGAATTACCTCGAGGATCGAAGGTCATGTTCCAATTGAAACTCAACCGGGTGGGGGTGGGGGTGGGGGGTTGAGTTGAAATCTTTTCGTAATCTGATAGTCGACTATTGCTACGCTCAAGGCGACTCACCTGCAAGTTAGTTAAATAGACAGAATATGATGGAATATAAAAAGCTGAAAGTAAATCGAGACAAATGTTTTATACTGGTTCTGATCACCGGTGTTGTGCCTAATCCAGTCCCCTTGGATTACAAGGGTTTCCTTTAGAGCTTTAAAATGAACTCGAGAGTACAGTTTTAGTTCTCTCAATCTGGACAATTCCAGATTTCTTCTGTGGTCACAATCTCTACTCATATAGCCTTTACTAATCTCTCTTTTTCTTCTCTTTACACTTGCAAACTATAAAGAGTACAGTGTTTTATGTAAGATAAAAGAGAGTAATATTTCTTGCTCAAGTGAAGTTGCGCGCTGGTTCATTTGATCTTGATCTCCTTTTATAGTGTTGAACTGCCATGTGACTGTTATTGTAGAGGATCAAATCTTTGCCTTGATTGCTGCTGAAACTGATTTGATTTCTGTGATTGAGGTGATAATAGCTACTTGGTTGATTTCTGTAGATAAGCTCTTTAGGAAAACCCAATGGTGTTTTTTTCTATCAAGGATATGAGATGATCCTTGATTGAGTGTACACGTCCATGTGTACTTTATTTTCTTTCCTTCCTTGAATTGCCTAGTAGTAGTTCCTCTGATCTTGCACCTTGTAAAGCCGAGTACCAATCTTGCACTTGATCTTGTTATCTTGATCCTTGCTTTCCTTCCTTGTGAAGCTGAGTGACAATATTCATTTGAATTTGTTTCCTTGTTCTCCGCAGTCTTGTGGGTAATAATCTCCCCCTCTGATCTTGTTTCCTTTCGTATGCATATTTGCTGATCTTGTTTCCTTTGTTATTCTCATCTGCAGACTTCCATTTCTTTTTCTTTTGTCCTGCATAGCAGGTAGTAGAATTGGGTTAGGTCATCATTAAAATTAATCAGAGGCTAACACCAAGTTTTTATCCATAACTGGATCCATCAGAATAGTCCTGTGATTTCCAAGTGCTTGAAATAGATTCAGACTTGTTAACGTTTCTCGTCGTTATTAGTTGGTAGGTTTAAATGCAAATTGTAGCCTTTTTGAACTCCTTCCAGTATGTTTTTTATAAAACCTGCTGCAACTTGTGGGTTTGCATTTTCTTGTGAACAAAATTGCCAATTCAAAAAAGATTCAGTGGCTTAAGGAAGTCATTTTATGTTACCCAGCATTTTTTACCCGAGCAATCAAATATCAATCAGGTTTCCCTACATGGCTTCCCCTAACTTTTCTACCTGACCCATCAAATAGAAATCTAAGTTTATCTTACACATATTAAGGTTAATAACAAGAAGATCTCTGGATTTTGAGGTTTGAGCCTCACTTTAGGATTTTCCCAGACTTGCCATTAAAATGAAGAAATGAATAACAAACATGTACATATCATTTTGACATGAACAGTTGTCCTCTGGACCTTTGGGCTTTCGGGCACATTCTGGTCTGAACTCACTTGATCAGAAATTACGTTATGATGCTAGTATACTACTAATTTTGGGTGTGGTCTTGAGCAGGTTGATTGATACCGTAAACCAGACACTCGTATCGATGGGAGTGGATATCTCACAGGCCAATGTTCGAGTAGAGCTTGATATTGGCAAACGCCCAAGTAGTGGAGCCACAGCTACAACATTAAGCAGAGGAGAGAACTATGATCATGCTCCTAAAAGGCAAAGGACAGAAGGTAGTATGTGATTGTGAATCTAGCACGACGGCTCCACTCCTAATTATTCTGCATCTTGTCATCGTTTCGATTGGGAGACACTTGAAGTGGTTGATCTCAGTGGATGAGATGGTTCACAAACAGCTTATCGGTACACTGAGAAGCTAATGTTCTTTGTTCTGTAGGGCTGCTGGAATCTTTCAAGGCCATAATATTTTACCCTTGACCCTCTATTTTCTCCAGTTAGGTTTCCATTTAAATATGAGAAGCCGCAATTTTATTCTTAAGGGTATCTGATTTTGAAGTTAGATCCTAGTTCAGTTTCTTTTCTGTCAGTGTGATCTTTGGTAAAGTTTTTCATACGACTGTCTATTTAAGATGCCTTCATGGATCTGGTTTCATACTTGATTTTTAAACAGAGAATTCAAGTCTTGTTTGAAATCTCTGGATGAAGAATTTTATATACATTACCAAATCTTTACCTGTTCAGCCTTTTCTTTGGAACGAGAAGTTGAATTTTCTAATTCGTCCACATAACAGACTGCTGGCTTTTTCAATTGTGTTTTCAGAAATATAATTCAGGTTTTTTTTCAATCTGTCAATTTGGGGTGTGTTTGGTGCGAAGAAAACATTTTCTGAAAAATGTTTTTTAAATTTTACATATTTAGCTGGTCAAATATTTAGGAAAATATTTTTTCTAGGAAAATAAACTCGTTAAAGGGTGTGGAAAATGAGCTCCCTAATGAAAATAGGGAGAGTAAGTTTTAGGAAGTAGTTTTATTACTGACATTCCACATTGATTGTGTCTTCATCATCCTATAAAACACGAGTTAGAAGTTTGGATGGCCACTCAACTTTGGGTAACGGGTCACTATAGTCACTCAACTTTATTTTGTCTTTCAAAAGTCGCTCAATTTGAATAATTAGCCACCATATTCGCTCAACTTTATTTTGTTTTTCAAGGCACTCAACTTTGCCTAATTAGCTTTTATAGTCATTTTAGGGATAAATATAATTTTTGATACTTATTTAATCTGGTGTGGCATCTGTAATTTTTTTAAAAATATTTTAAATATTAAAGTTAATATTAAAATTTATTTAAGACCCAATTATTGAGCCGAGCACTTATTCATACTTTTAACAAAAAATTTAGTTAATTATTCATTAGCCGAGCAATGCTTATTTGACATTTTCAAAATACTTAGGCTATTAGAAGTAAGAAATATAAAAATATACAGTTCAATGTTAAATATTTTTTTTAAAAAAAATATTTATCCATACCACAAATATTCAACTTTAGTTCAATGTTAGGTATGGTTATAAAATATTTTTTATGGACTTGGGATATTTGTATTTGATTAAAATAATTCGACTTTCCCACACTTTCTCTCTTTAAATTAATTAAAATGTGTTCTTTTTGTCCTAAATAATTTTTTAAAATATATTATATATGTAAATTATAATATATTAATATGGCATACATACATATGATTCAAAACGAAGAAATAAAACTAATTAAAACAGAGATAATTTAATAAATATAAGCAATATGAAATAGTAATACTGACACTAGAATTTATTGAAATTAATATCAAATATCAGTAAATTATTTTTGTAAATTATCAAGGACTAAGAAGTATAGAGAAATTAGTTATTAAAGAAAAAGGAAAGTTAAATTGGATGTCAACAACTATCCATGATCATTTAAAGAAAAGAAAATGCATAAAGTTCTCCCTAAAGTTGGACGTGATTTGTAAGTAGGCACTTTAAGTTTGTGGGGGTCCTATTACCCCACAAAACTTGTTAAGATCATTATAAATATCCCCTTTGACCCATTTTCTCACCAGCCGTGTTCTCACGCAACAGAGGCGCTTGAAATGAATAATAACCCCCCACAAACCAATTAAAAAATGCCATGTGTAATAATTAATGTTTTACAAATCAATCCATCTTCTCTTCTTCCCCAATTCTCCATTAACGTCGTTGGAGAAGCTTGTTAGATTTCTGAAATTGGCTCCTCCTCAACTAAGTCAGATTAAAAAGATAAGAAATTTTCATGTATTATCTTTAATTTCTTGATTATAGCGCACGTTTTAGTGGCTTTGGTGAATGATGGTCGAGTAGGGTCATGTATTCGATCGCACTCGGGTTTGGGGGTGGGGTCGGGGGTGGGGCCGGGGGCGGGGGCGGGGACGGGGGCGGGGGCGAGGGGAAGGAGAGGTAAGGGGGTTAAGGGAGCATCTAGGTTGAGAATAGGGTCTTGGAACATAGGGACTTTATCCGGAAAGTCCATAGAGCTAGTGAAGGTCCTAAGGAAGAGGAGGATTAGCATAGCGTGTGTCCAGGAGACTAAATGGGTAGGCACTAAGGCGCGAGAGGTAGACGGGTATAAGTTGTGGTACTCAGGAGGTGTGAGGAATAGGAATGGGGTAGGTATCCTAGTGGATGAGGAGTTGAGAGAGCAAGTGGTGGAGGTTAAGAGGGTCAACGATAGGTTGATGACAATTAAGTTAGTCCTTGGAGGGTCTACTTTGAACATTATTAGTGCGTACGCACCACAAGCAGGCTTAGATGAGGAGGAGAAGAAACGCTTTTGGGAGGTTTTGGACGAGGTAGTGGGAGGTTTGCCTGATACTGAGAAGCTCTTCATTGGAGGAGATTTCAATGGGCACATCGGGGCATCTTCAAGGGGTTATGACGATGTGCATGGAGGCTTTGGTTTAGGGGATAGGAATGAAGGGGGTGCCGCACTCTTGGATTTCACTAGAGCCTTTGGGTTGAGAGTAGCTAACTCTAGTTTCCCGAAGAAGGAGGAGCACTTGGTTACCTTCCGTAGTTCGGTGGCCAAGACTCAGATAGACTTTTTGCTCCTTAGGACAGGTGATAAAGGTCTTTGTAAAGACTGTAAGGTTATCCCAAGTGAGAATCTTTCGACCCAACATAGACTCTTAGTGATGGATTTAGAGATCACGAAGGAGAAAAAGAAGCGGATTGTGGATGACCGGCCTATGATTAAATGGGGTAGCCTGACTATGGCTAGTGCACGGGAAATAGGGGAGAAGTTGTTGACTAGGGGGGCTTGGGGGAGTAGTGGGGATGTGGATAATATGTGGGATACGACCGCTAGTTGCATAAGGGAGACGGCTAGAGAGGTGTTAGGCGTCTCGAGAGGTCGTTCTGGCAAGCATCGAGGGGACTGGTGGTGGAACGGAGAAGTAAAAGGAAAGGCGGAGGCAAAAAAGGGGTCATATGCGAAGTTGGTAGAGAGTAAGGATGAGGAGGAGAGGCGAATGAATAGGGAGGCGTATAAGATAGCTAGGAAGGAGGCTAAGTTAGCGGCAACGGCAGCTAAAACGGCAGCCTTTGAAAGCTTATACGCGGCGTTAGAGGATAAAGGTGGGGATAAGAAGTTATACAGGTTAGCAAAGGCTAGAGAGAGGAGGACTCAGGACCTTGACCAAGTGAAGTGCATCAAGGACGAAGATGGCAAAATACTAGTAGATGAGGTACTCATTAGGAGGAGATGGCAGTCTTACTTTCATGGACTCTTGAATGAAGAGGTGGACAAAAGCTTTGTGCTGGGAGATTTGGCACACTCAGAGAGGCGTCGAGACTATGATTATTGTAGCCGTATAAAGGTTGAAGAGGTTAAGGTTGCGATTCGTAAGATGCGAAGGGGTAGGGCGACGGGGCCTGATGAGATTCCCGTTGATTTTTGGAAGAGCTCGGGTGAGACAGGTGTGAAGTGGCTAACCGAGTTGTTTGATGGTATTTTTAGAACGGCAAAGATGCCTGAAGCTTGGAGATGGAGCACGATGATTCCTTTGTACAAGAACAAGGGCGATATTCAGAGTTGTAACAACTATAGGGGTATCAAATTGCTAAGCCACACTATGAAGGTCTGGGAGAGGGTGGTGGAGTTAAGGTTGAGACAGATCGTGCCTATTTCAGAGAACCAGTTCGGCTTTATGCCAGGACGCTCGACTACAGAAGCTATCCATCTCCTTAGAAGACTGGTGGAGCAGTACAAGGAAAGGAAGAAGGACTTGCACATGGTGTTCATCGATCTAGAAAAGGCGTATGATAAAGTCCCTAGGGAGGTCTTTTGGAGGTGCTTGGAGGCTCGAGGTGTACCCGTGGCATACACCAGATCAATTAAGGACATGTATGAGGGGGCCAAGACTCGCGTTAGAACTGTGGAAGGAGATTCGGAGCACTTTCCCGTGTTAATGGGGTTGCACCAGGGATCGACCCTTAGCCCGTTTCTATTTGCCTTGGTAATGGATGTATTGACGCGGCAAATACAAGGTGAGGTGCCATGGTGCATGTTATTTGCGGATGATGTAGTTTTGGTGGACGAGACTCGCGGAGGAGTTAATGCTAAGTTTGAGGTTTGGAGACAGACCCTCGAGTCGAAGGGGTTTAGGTTGAGCAGGACCAAGACTGAATATATGGAGTGCAAGTTCAGTGAGGCGACTCAAGATGATGACGTAGAAGTGAAGCTGGATACACAGGTCATCCAAAAGAAAGGGAGTTTCAAGTATCTTGGGTCTATTATCCAAGGAAGTGGAGAGATTGATGAGGATGTCACCCATCGTATTGGTGTGGGGTGGATGAAATGGAGGCTCGCATCTGGAGTCTTGTGCGATAAGAAGGTGCCTACTAAACTTAAAGGCAAATTCTACAGAGTGGTGGTCCGACCAGCTTTGTTGTATGGAGTTGAGTGTTGGCCAGTAAAGAACTCCCATATTCAAAAGATGAAGGTGGCGGAGATGAGGATGTTGTGATGGATGTGCGGGTTTACTCGGAGAGATAGGATTAGAAATGAGGATATCCGAGATAAGGTGGGTGTGGCGTCGGTGGAAGATAAGATGCGGGAAGCGAGGTTGAGATGGTTCGGCCATGTGAGGAGGAGAGGCACGGATGCTCCAGTGCGGAGGTGTGAGAGGTTGGCTATGGATGGTTACAGGAGAAGACGAGGTAGACCGAAAAAGTATTGGGGAGAGGTGATTCGACAGGACATGGCGCAGTTGCAGCTTACCGAGGACATGGCCCTAGATAGGAAGGTGTGGAGGACGCGGATTAGGGTAGAAGAGTAGTAGGTAGAAGTGGGTGTAGGCTAGTAGGTAGGAGTGTTTTTCCTTATTGTCCCGACTAGTAATCGTAGTGTTACGCTTATAGTTTCTTGTTCTTGGATTCCTCGTGGTAGTATTTTGTGGCAGTGCTCTTTTCTGTCTGTTGTTTGTTACTACATATTACTTCCTATCGTCTCTTGTAGTTTTATCTTGTTTTTTATCCTGTATCATTGTTACGTCCTTTTTAGCCTATTTTTATACTGTTTTGTCTTGAGCCGGGGGTCTATCGGAAACAGCCTCTCTACCTCACCTCTGAGGTAGTGGTATGGTCTGCGTACACTCTACCCTCCCCAGACCCCACGCTGTGGGAATACACTGGGTATGTTGTTGTTGTTGTTGTATCTTTAATTTCTTCTTATTTTGCTTAAAATTAATGAAATCAAGTTATCTAAATTATTATAATAGCCAAGTACAAATTTTAATTTGAAAATTAAAATTGCTACAACAACCGAAACTCCATTAAAATGGAATCTTGTAGTTCTTAATTAAGAAAGATTAGATAATAACTCCAACAAAAAAATTAAAAGTTAAAAATAGACAGAACAATTAAGTATCAAGAAAAAATCTCAAGAAGGAAGAGAGTTAAGAAATAATGAAGGAAGAAGATAAGAGGAAAAGAAAAGCAAGAAGATAAACAGGAAAAAAGAAGAAGAAAAAGTGGGTGTGTTCCATGGAAGATGACGATGGGGTGGGTCTAAAGTGAAGCGGGTCAGTTTTAATCCGATTTTTATTAAATGGATTAAATAAATTAAAGAGAAAATAATATATTAAACTAAAGTGTATCCACGCGCTGTTATTGAGTTTAAAACTGATGAAAAAATGGGTCAAAAGAGGTATTTATAATGGTCTTAACAAGTTTTGTGGGGTAATAGGACCCCCACAAACTTAAAGTGTCTACTTACAAATCACGTCCAACTTTAGGGGTGACTTTATGTGTTTTCTCATTATTTTAAACTCTTAGTGATATTAAAATGATATGATTTTAATTATCATGATACTTGATAACACTTGTTTTTCCTCTCCTTTATAGAAAACCAACAAAAGAGGATAAAGTTACATTAGTTGTCTTTAGAGGGGAATAATTAGAACTAGTAATTAGTTTATAATAAGAATAATAAGTTTAAGTGTGCAATAACAAATTTGAATTTTTTTAGGTTTCTAGTCTTCTGTAAAATATAGGCACAACTTAACTTAATTAGTAGTTGATTCAGTAATCATGATTAGTTGCAAGATGCTTGTTTTAAATATTGGTAAATGCAACTCTCAAAACTTAACATTTTCAATGTAATATTATAAACTTACTTCACATTTATAGCTCCTAAACTTAGAACTAAAACCAATTCTTTTTGAAACATTTTCGGTGAAAATGTACTAATAATGTTTTACATGCACAAATTGTCAAGATTCGAGCACGACTACTCTAAATTGAAAATAAAAACTAAACGAAAAAAGTTTAACAAATTTTTATGACTATTTATGTCAAGTATACAATTGCAAATTAAAAAAGAAAGAGAAAATGCTAGCTAATTTAGTTAATAATAGTAAATGTCAATATAATTAAAATTTTAACTGCCGGCTTAAAAGTGAACTTTGGGAACCCATTTAATTTTAGTTCAATGTTAGTAGGGTCACAAAACTTTTTTCAAAAAGAATCTTTAATGTAGCATTAAACTACATATTTTCATATTTCTTACTCCTAATAGCTTAATTACTTTGAAAATTCCAAATAATCATTGCTCGCTAAGAATAATTAACTAAATATTTTGTTAAAAAAATTGAATAAGTGGTCGGATTAATAATTGGGTCCTAAATAAATTTAATTATTAATTATAATAATTTGAAATATTTTGTTAAGATATTTTTTTTTAAAAACAAGTGTCACATTATTAAATACATAATTAAAATTATATTTACCCTAAAATGACTATGAAACCTAATTAGGCAAAGTTGAGTGACTTTTGAAGACAAAACAAAGTTGAGTGACTATGGTGGCCATATACCCAAAGTTGGGTGACTTTATAAAGACAAAACAAAGTTGAGTGACTATGATAGTCAATTACCCAAAGTTGAGTGACCATCTAAGCTTTTAACTCTATAAAACACCTCATCTCCACAATTCCACACCCCTATTTTTTTAGTCCGGCACCAAAAGGTACACTATTTTAACACAATGTACCAAAAGGGACACTTCCTAAAAATACATACCAAAAGTGATAATTTGCCAAAGCAAAATTAGAGTCAATTTACCCAAATCTTAAGGAGTTCAAATAAGAAATTTAATAAAAAATAGAGTTGAAATCGATCTTGAAATCATTGAAAAATCATACTTTAATTTCACCGAAAAAACCCCAAAATTTTAAATTGAAAACCCAAGATTTGAAAGTTAAATCATGAAATAATCACTGAAAAATATATAAAAGTAGTACAAGAAACTTACCCAATGAAGAAACCTCAAAAATCTCCTTTAGAAATTGCCCAAAATCGAGTCCTCAAACTCCAAAAATGAGTTATGGAAGAGATGGAATAAAAAAAAAAAGAACCACTGATATACAACGATCTCTGCACCGGCGGAGAAATGGCCACAGGCGCGAAGTCGCTGGTGCGACATAATGTTTGTCACTGCAGACTCCACTTAGCACATGGAGTCCCGCAGAAGCGGTCTATTTCCGGAGGTGCAAGCTTGCAAGTGCGGAAAACAGCACAGCCGCGGCTCCTCCGTTGCGACTGAAACCCCGCAGGAGCTGACAACCTGTCACGACCCAGACCGTCGTGAGTGACACCCACCCAACCCCCGGATGAGAGAACCAGTAGAGTTCAACCCTTAGCCTAGATTAACAGCCTAAAACTAGTAAACATAAAATAAACTAGCAATTCAAATAATGCGAAAGGCCTTTCATTGAAATAAAACCTGCGGAAATTCTCCTAGAATCTGAAAGTCATCGTACTAAACACTATCAATACTATAGTACAAGGATGCAACCCCAAAACTTAAAACAATAAAGAGATAGTCTAAGCACGAAACAATTGGGCTACACCTCAAAGATAAACACCAAGGCGGCTTGGTCGAATAACTCACCCTTGATATCTGGAATAGTCCGGCCTACAAGTGAGGTCATGAGTCAACTGTCGGAATATTTCCTGTACTCACAAGAAAAATAAGCAAGTGCAGTATCAGTACATAACCACCATGTACTGGTAGGATCATCAGTCAGTTCCAAATAAAATAGTGTATAATCAATACAGCAAATCAAGTATAAGTACGAAAAACATGCAACAAGTCAATAGGCTCCCCTAGACTACAAGTCTCTACCTAGCTTGTTCCCGCATGAAAACCACATTTTATAACTCTAAACAACAATCACAGAATCAATAAATCATCCTTTTTGTCTAGCCCGGACCCACCCTGGGATCCCTTCTAAACAACACCTAAGTATTAAACAGACAACCCGTCCTAATCCAAGACCAACTCAACAGATATAACAGGATTCTCGGTCACTCAAGGACCACCAACGAATATCAAAATTCAATAAAACAGCCCGATCCACTCACAGAACCAATAATAGTCAATGCAATGCAACAATATCAATTCAATGATGCAGTAAAATAAACCCGTACCAGGCGTGGTACCCGAGCCAACCGTTAGTATTTCGTAACAGGCGTGGTACCCGAGCCAACTATTTGTTATACCCGTACCAGGCATGGTACCCGTGCCAACCGTTAGTATACCCGTACCAGGCGTGGTACCAGAGCCAACCGAATATCAACAATCCACAATCAAATAGTGAACAAATAACTTGTAAACCAACAAGCAACACACTGTTTAATTCACAGACTGTAAAACAGAACCCTTAGACATTCTACACAATTCCTCTAAGCCATGCAATTCATACAAACACTTAGATAAGAGTACAAAATATACAACATTCACAGGAATCGCAACCCATCACCTACCTCGAAATGATCCAAGCTCTACTCAACCCGAGCTTTTCCGTGTACCGGATTCCTTTCTCGTTCTTGGTCTAAAACAATATACAAGTACTCAAATTAACAAACAAGGCCTGCACATTACCCGGATTACACCAAATCCCAGACCCCCAGGCCATCCATATCATCCTACCCTTTTTCCCGGGCTTCCCGCCATTAATTTCCCTAGTTCTATCATTTTCACGGATAAAAATAGAGAGTTTAACAACATACGATCATAATACCTTACTTTTAACAATACCCAAGAACTTTCATGCCTAGAATCCCCCTTCTTCCCCGGATTCTATCATCCCTAGGTTATTCCAACCTTTCCCCAAGTTCCCTCCTAGAAATTCTACTGCATAGGAAAAGTAGTATGAAGTTTGGGGAGTAGAATCCTTACCTTTAGGACAAAAAATAATAGAAAACTGGTAGAAATCGCCCAAAATCGCCCCCTTCTTCTCCAAAATATTTCAAGAAAAACTGAACTATTTTGGAGAAGTTTCTGTATTAAATTCCATCATGCTCCACTATAGCGGTACCGCCGTAGCGGAGTCGTTCGCTATGGCAGAGGCTGACCGACGTTGACTTCCGCTCTAGCGGTAATTTTTTTGCTACAACGGAGGTCGCTATGGCAGAGTGTCAACCGCTATAGCGGTTGACACATGACAGAAAGTCGTAAATCTCCAAAACTAGTCCATTTTACAACACACTTATTTTCTCGACATCCCGAAATAATCCCTTCACGTCAACCTCGATTCCGGGAGTTCTACTTACTCGAATTCGATTCTGAAAAGTACCTCGAACTCCTTTATGTGTTAGCTACGAGGAAAACTAGCTCACCACAAGACATCCAACCCAATCCTTACTCGGATTGCCCTAGACTCCACCTCACTCTAAATCCAACCGAGGCTAGCCTAGCCCAAAAATTCAAACTGTCAAACCCAGAGTTTTCTAACTCTAAAACTTGGCACGATTGGGATACCCGTAATGACAGACCCAGTCGTTACACAACCCAAGCCAAATTTGGCTTTGCAGGAGCGAAAGAAACATAACTTGTGCGGTTCTGCAGGAGCGGGACATCCCTATCCGATCCAACTCTAGAGAAGCAAAACTTTGTCCATTGGTGCAACTCCATATGAGCGGAAGAAACACCGCTGGAGTGGCGCACCAGACACCAGCAACCAGCAACCAGCTGAAGCCAAAAACACCTCACGAACTCAGAATTGACCCTCAAATAAACCCAAAACCCCATGAACACAAATCAAATATGCCACTAGGACAAAATCAATATTCCGAACTCAATAAAATCATAGGATTTATCAACGGAGGTCGTTATCAATGAATGTTGATCAAAGTCAATACTATGCTAAAACTTCCAACTTTTCAACCAACCACTCAAAACACATCTAAATTCCTCGGGACCCGAACCAACATGAGTTAATAAAACTGACGAAATTCTCATATGACGGTTAAATCTTTGAATGTTGACCAAAGTCAACTATATCAACTTCAAAACCTTTCAAAATAATTTTTTTTATAGAGAACCCAACTAAACACCTCGGAAACTGTGCCATTCACTCTCCTAGATCACAAATCTTATAATACAACTATGGAAAGGGATAAAACAATTAAAACGTATAAAAATCTAAAAATCACTATGAGGATTGTTACAATAGTTTCTTGATTTTCCAAAAGTTTTATTTTTTTTGAAGATTGTATAATTCAGTTACACTTTTATTTACAATGTAATTGTAAAAAATATGAGAAAATCGAAAGAACCTACTAAAATCGAAACAAAAAATTGACTTTATGTTAGTTTGATTTAGTTTGTAGATTTAATAAACTAACATAATTCGTTTAGTAATTTTTTAGTGAAAAGCCAAACCAGCCCGACCTATGTTCACCTGTAGTTGTAACTTGCTTCATCAATGAAGCAATTTAAGTCAAACCATCAATGAGTGTATCCACTTCCAACAGTTGAGAATTCTGATGGATACTTGTTAACTAATCCTTCCGTCCCAAAATAAGTGTCACTTTAGCTCATTTCACATTCATTGAGAAAATCCACTTTACCTCTTGCGACACGCATAACATGAGGTGCGGTCCTCACCCCCCACCGCACAAGGCTTCAAAGTTGTTGAAGGATCTGTTAAGGGGTGCGATCGCCGTGTGATGCACACATTGCCTAGTGCGAATTACACCCCACTTTGCATGAAGCTCCCAAGTCAGCTCAAGTCACTGGACCACTGAAGAGTGCTGTGCGATGCACACTTCTCGCATGTTGCGTCGCATAGCCTCCGAAGGGTATTTTTATCCAATTTTGTATGACATTTTGGGAATGTTCCTAAACCCATTTCAGGCACTATTTTAGCTAGTTCTGAATAGTTTTGGATAAGTTTTTAACATCTTTGAAGTAAGTTTATCTCCCAAGGCAAGAAAGAGGGTTTCAATCCATTCTCTCAATCTTTAACTTTGGGCTTGTAAATTTGAGCTTGGATATTGGATTCTTGCTACAATTAATGAAAAGAAATTTGAATTTCCCTATGAATATACTTTCTTTTTCCTTTAGCATGAGTGGCTAATTTTCCTTGTCTAGGGATGTGTAGATGACGGGTACTTGATAAAAGGGTATGAATCTTGCTTATTTGTGTTTATAATTGCTAATATGATATGGGTCTAGTAATTTCACCATGTTTTAACTTTAAAATTGATGGTTGCAAATATTGATTTACCTTGCTTGGTTATATTCTTGCTTGAGAAAGAAGTTTATAATTCGGATGTGAAATTGCTAGTGGGTACTTGGGATTCCACCTAGATTAAGGCTATAAATAGCTCAAATCATCGAAAACACCCATATAAGGGTCTAAGCTAGAAATAGTGTGACTTTCCCAAGCATTTATTGGTTGGTTATTTGCCTAAATAATGGTGTTTGAATAAAAACCATTGGAAATATGTTTGTTTGATTGAAAGATTAACAAACATGCCTAAAACCAACGCTACTTATATCATTTAGTAGGAATTTATGCAATTGAGCAAGTACCTTGACCCGTATTCGAGTCCCATCAGAAGCACATCCCTAGTCGTCCTCTTTCTATTGTTTACACCTTGAATTTTTTTACTTATTGCTTTTTTTGGAATTCGAATTGTGACAGATTCCTGATTCCCCCCTTTTTACATTATTGTTGAGCAATATACTCTCATGTGAATTCTGTTTTACAGTTGCATAAGCTAAGCTCTAAATTTCCCGTGGGATCAACCCTGACACATGTTGGGTAATATAAATTTGTTTTGTTTAACGATCGCCAATACCTTCAATTTGGAGAGTACGTTTGAGCGTTATAAAAAATGGCACCGTTATCGGAGAATTAAATTGATTAGCCTTTTTGATTGTGGATTTGAAATCACCTTGTAGAGTGTTGTTATTTTTATTTGGTTTGTTGTTTTTGTTCATTGGCTATAGGTAGGCATTACTCAAGCACTAATGCCCAGTACTTCTCACTCAACCCATGTGCACTTGAGAATGATCCTTTTTAGACCATAAGTTGGATATTTGGAGAGCCGAGGAAGCATTGGGTGCGACCTCCGCTAAAGAGATTGAGGATTGGGTGAAGAGTGGTGCACGAAGGGATAGAGAGATATCAATCTCCACCACACTTCTTGAATTTATGGCAATGAGTGCAATGAATCACCGAATTGAAATAATTAATACCATTGGTGCTGTTGGGACTGTGAGAATAATGGAAGAGGCATCCTTGGCAGACCAAGAGATGGATTCCCATAGAATCCCCCAAAGTGTGGAGGGACACGACCATGGGAATCAAGGTTGGAACGAACAAAATGGTGGCTCTAGAATTGAAAGTATGCTCGTGAGGGTGTTGAAAAAGGTAGAGTCCATTGACGGAGTAGTTAAGGAGCTAAGATATGATCTTGGGAGCCTTGCCCAAATGGTATAATCACACTCCTTCGTAATTGAACATCTTGAAAAGAGAATGATTTGGCTCACCTCTCAATTTGACTCCACGCAAATGATGAGAGGTAAAGGAAGTGATAATATAAGGGACCCAACTAAATCTATCGAAATAACAATACCAAATACGAGTAAGCCAAGTATGAGAAAAAGGTTATCCCAACCTAACATCACAAGAACAAGGTGCCCAAAGTTTGCAAGCCTTTTCCTAAATGTCCACCACCTTTTCCCCAGCGTTTATTGCAAGACAAAGAAAATAAGCACGCGGGAGAGTTCAACCCTATGATGGAAAGGATCATTGTCAACATCTCGTCAAGTAGTGCTTTCAACAAAATGCCTGAGTATGCCAAGTTGGTAAAAGAAATGTGCTTGACAGATAATCTCGAAGATGGTAGAGTGATTCACATGTCCCCTCAAAGTAGTGCAATAATATCGGGCAATTTGGTCAATGATGGTGTGACGATGGGCGTTTGCACTATTTGTGATGCGATGGAAATGCACAAATCCACAAGCTTGATGTGTGACAAAAGTGCAAAGGTAAATCTGATGTCACTGACCACCTTTCGGAAATTGCAACTTGAGCAACCCACTGTCACAAGTATGAGGCTTTTCATGGCTGATCGATTCGTAAAATACCCCATGGGGGTTGGCTACGATATCTTGGTGAAGGTGGATCAGTTTGTGTACCCCATGGATTTTGTTAAGCTGGATTGCAATAGGGGTTTCGAGATACCAATTATCTTGGGGCAACCAAGTCTAAAAACAGGGCGCATTTTAAATGAAATAGGTTCAGGTGAATTCAAATTCTCTTTGAATAAGGAAGAAACAACGTTTGAATTATGTAGGTCCATGAGACAACCAATTGACATTCAAATGGCTTGTGCAATGGCAAGATTGAGGAAATTGTTGATCTACACATAAAAGAGGGGTTTGTAGATAAAGCTTTAGAAGCGGTGTTATTAAATTATAATCGTGAGAGGATAAAAGAATATGACGAGATTTGTTGTGTATTGGTGTGAATAGGCTCTTACTCCTACCCCCCAAAGAATCTTGATCTTGATTTGAAAAATAGGCAAACACCTCCATCCAAACCTTCAATTATTGAACCACCTACATTGGAGCTCAAGCATTTACCATCTCATTTGAGGTATGCGTACTTGGGTGCTAATGAAACCTTGTCGGTCATCATCTCCAACAAATTGAGTGACAAAATAGTGGAAGCATTGCTAGGGGTATTGAAGAAGCACATTCGTGCCATCGGGTGGACTATTACTGACATAATTGGCATACCCCCGGGGATATGCACGCATAAGATAAATCTCCAAGAGGAGAGCACCCCATCAATTGAGAACCAATGAAGGCTAAACCCACCTATGCAAGAGGTGGCGAAGAAAGAAATTATCAAGTGGATAGATGTTGGAGTGGTCTTCCCTATCTCTGATAGTACTTGGGTTAGCTCAGTGCAATGTGTACCAAAGAAAGGTGGAATCACTGTGGTGCTTGTTTTATCGCAATTTTCACTTCTTTTTGAAAAGAAAAAAGCAACTTCGTTTTTGAAACAGTTTTGACTTGAATTAAATTTAAAAACTGAAAAAAATCTTCAAATTCAATTAAAACAGAGTCGCCACTTAATTTTTAGGAAAAATCAAGAAAACATTTGAAAATATTCGAAAGATTTAAAACAGATAAAATCTTTGAATTTAAGAAATCCAAGTAAGAAGTTCATATTAACATTTTAGGAAGGTTCTTAAGGCACCTAAAATGTCTGCTAACACGCGATTATCCGACTATTTTTCTAACTTATATTATTTGGCTAATTTGAAAACATGAGAATTTACTACGTAAAGAAAAACTCTTTTTTCATGAAAGAAAGTATTTATTTATAGCAAAAATGACAAGTGATTTTTTAAAATGAAATTTTGCGAGTAAAAGTTGGCGCAATTTCCATAGGAACAAACGAGGTTTCAAAACTTTAACAATGAATTAAACAAGTGAGAATAATTAGCTTGCGAAACAATATGGTACTCCGAAGGGAAAATAACCAAGTTAATAAAATGTTAAAGTTTTACAAAGTTCTAATTATACAAAAATAAAAGTGAAGGTAGAAGTTGAGTTTAGGCACTTAGGCCCAGACCTCTACAAATTGTCCATTTTGGACTACCAAAATTGGGTTAAGCCCATTTTAAGTTGCTCCGTCTTCAACCTGTATTTTTGCTTCCCTTTTATTTGTGTGTAGAACTTAGGCCACACACCATTTTTCCTTTCTTGGATCAGTCCACTCGATTGGCAAGAGGCTTGACTCGATAAGGTTTAGTCTTTGGCCCCTCGAATGAAAGGAGAGAGAGAAGTGTAATGACCCTTCCGGTTATTTATATGTTTTCACCTTTCTTGTACCATTAGAGCTTGCTTGCAATGGATCCAAGTCATTTATGGCTTGATGGGACCAGTAGTTCGGTGCCCGGGCCGTTTATTTGGTCTTTTTTGGCTGTTCCTTGTTTTAGAGCTTTATGCTTTTGAAATCGTTTACTTCAGTCAACATTCTTGGTGAACATGCTTGGAATCAAATTTCGGCAGTTTTGTTAGCTCTGAAGCATGGAATTTGGTCTAGTGGGACCTTTGTTCGGGATCCAAGAGCTTTTCAGCTTGGAATTCTCTCTCGTTCTGTGTTTTCAGGTCAGTTGGGCTTGCTTGGTTGACTTTGGTCAACACTTAGAGAAGACGGCCTCAGATGGAAATTACTTCAGTGCTGTTAGATCTGAAACATCTAGTTTAGTCTAGAGGGACCATTGGTTTGGGTCCCGAGGCTTCCGAACTTGATTTTGGCCATTGGGTTCTATTTTTGAAATAGTTGGCCTAAGGTTGATTTTGGGCACGGGGACCACTTTTCATTATGTTGACCTCCGATGGAAGTTTCGTCAATTCCATTGAGTCCGGATCGTTGTTTACACTCAAATAGCACTATTAGTTATTGAGTATTGCATTTCGATTGTGTCCGGAATGCCCCATAGAAATTTGGGCATTGCTGGTTGCCGGTGTGGCGCCAGGGCGCCGCCTGGGCCGCCCCTGCATGCACGCGCCTTCGCGCCCATGGCCGCCCCTACGCCCATGCCAGCGCCTGGCCTCCTACGCGCCAGCACCCATGGCCGGCTCCCCTGCGCCCGCGCACCAGTGCCCATGGGCCGCCCCTGCGCCTCAGCTGGCCACTCCATTTTTACTCCAAATTTCACCAAATTTTCACCTGCTCATCCCCATTGCTTTGAGGAATAATTGTTGATGATCCGGGCTCGTTTCTTGTCCTCGTAAATAGATAAAATCTCTTGTTAATTTTGGTTGTTTTCCATAAATATCATTCTTTAAATCCATGATTCTTAGGGCTGTTTTGACCCCTTCCCTTGGTCTGTTTCTGCTCAAATTTTTTTTCATTTCCGATTTCGGATGGCGGGGCCCACGGGCCCGTTTGTGACCCA
This sequence comes from Jaltomata sinuosa, assembly GCA_003996215.1. NCBI lineage: Eukaryota > Viridiplantae > Streptophyta > Magnoliopsida > Solanales > Solanaceae > Jaltomata > Jaltomata sinuosa. The sequence continues at coordinate 13,997 of QJPP01004547.1, read as the reverse complement.
AATTTCTACCCGGTTATTATTATAGCAATATGGGTATCGTTAGTCTTGTTTTGAAGTATAGATTATTATATTGATAGTGGTTTCACGATTTGGAACTTCTCAGAGCAGTTCGAGCCTGGACGACGCCGTCCTCGCAGCTATTCGTCGGACGACAGGTAGGTTATGCCTTTCCTTTCCTAGACTTTGCATATAAAGGCTATAACTATATTAATTAGTATCCTTGGGTTGGTTGTATTAGGTTGTTACTCCTGACCTTGTCCGCCTTTCTTTCAGCTTATTTCATACGTTATTTGTAGTATTCGCGTAGTATCATATATTACGTTTGTGGTCTTGTGCGGCCTTGTATTGATTCTGGAACATAGATGGTAGATTATTTGGGAATGTTCGTGAGTCCCGGACATAGAGCTTTTAGTTTAGGCTAGTTACGTTTGCTATAGAGCTGTTGAGCCTGTGCAGGGCCGATACTAATGTTTGTGAGCCATTTTGGGCTACTCTATTGTTTGCGAGCATATCATACATGATAAAATGGTTTTCCCTGCATGTTTTACTACTGATTTGGCTTTGGGCCTAATATAATCGATTTTTTAAACCTTGCATGACCCCGAGGGCCCGTTTTTGATAATATGAAGTTTTAAACTGGCTTTTTATGAAACCTCTCAGAGTAGAGAGGATATTATGATAATTTGATTACTGGTTTTCCTACTGATACTAGGCTCGGCAGGGTAGAGCACTAGACTTTAATTCCTACTGACACTAGGCTCGGCAGGGCAGAGCACTAGACTTGATTTTTTTATTACTGATTTAGACCCGGATACACTCTGGGCACCCTTTAAGAGGATTATTGAGACTTTATCACTGATTTAGACCCGAGTATACTTCGGGCACCCTTTGAGAGGGTCTTTTAAGATTACTACTACTGTTTTAGACTCGGGTCAAAGCTGGGCATGTACTGTGAGATTCTGAGTTTTGAGCTACACTTGAGATTGTGTAGTTTTGTATATGGTCGAGAGGTAGACCTCCATGGACCCTTGTCATTCCTAGGCCACAAGCTACATGCCGACGCAACATGCCAGAAGGGGGGTGTACGGCGTAGGAGAGGTACACGAGAAATGGCCTTCCATGGATCCTACCTGTATTGGGCCTTATAGGTACCGGAGGGGGTAACATACAGGGCACTATTACATCAGATTCATCAACATCATGCATATTTCACTCTGATTCCACCCTTGTTTGCTGTGTGTTCAGTGTACGCTCCGGTTGTATGGGCGGTCGAAGGATTTGTTTTCACTTGATTGCGTTTCTCGATTGTATGGGTGGCCGTTTGGACTGTAGGTAGATTATTACTTATGTCATTTTAAAGAGATTGTCATGGTCCTTGGTTCTTGGTGAATTGGTAAGTTTTAGCCTATTGAGGATCCGAGTTTTTGGCTTGAGTATTGAGGGGCTAGTGAGTCCTATATTATTGAGGCACTATTGTGCAGTCTTCTGAGCAGATTGTGGGTTTTTGGTTCTATTCCTTGTCATGATTTCGAGTAGTAGCTATCGGTTATGGTGGTTAGTTATTCCATTCTATGTTTGTATTTGTGAGATTGATCCTAGTTTATGCTTATCTTGATAGATTGTGTTTAAAGCATGTTTCTGTTAGTATATGCCTTCTAGTTTGATTATGTTGGATTGCCTTCTTTCTTTCCTTTTTACTTGAGGTTACCGGTATACCGCCATTTTTCTCAACTCTCTCTCTCTTTACTTATATTATTGTGCAAGGACTCCAGGTGTGTTCTTCCTTCTTTCACATGTGTTCATGTGCATGTATCCTTTCTGTGCTAGCATGTTGTACTTGTAACTCCTGTTTGATTAATCTTTGCGCTAGTTCCTTGTGCTTCACCCTTGATTTCTGTGACTATTTTCTTGTTATCTGCTATATTACTGTTTTTATATCTTATATGCACTCAGTCAGTCGATGATGCCTACTGGGTACCCATTGCTTAGCAATTGGTGCTCATACTACACTTCTGCATCTTTCTGGTGCAAATATTATTTAAGCTTTTACCGTTGATCGCGTTGGAGACTCGTGCAGCTTTTGGGATGTTCGAGACTAGGGTGAGCACCTGACAGTTGGGGCTTGTCTACATCTCATCTGTTGTACTGTTACTCTTGTATATTCAGACACAATTGTACTTATCTTTTGTTACTTCTAGCACTTGTATTCTATTAGAAGCTTCTGACTATCAATTCCAAGTCTTGGGGTTGGTGTAGTGTATTTATGTATATACTCGGGTTTTGCTTCTGCTTAGTCTATCTTTATATTCTGCTTCCGCTTATTTTCTATTTATTATGCGTATTGGTTAGGTAGTAGCCCATTACTAACTGTTTCGGGTTACTGGTTCACCTACTGAGGGGTTGTAGATGCCATCATGACCTGAGAAATCTGGTCGTGACAGCTTGGTATCAGATCCCTAGGTTCACTGGTGTTATGGTACAGAAGCAAGTGTCTACGTAGAGTCTCGTGGATCGGTATGATGAAGTCCGTATCCTATCTGCGGGAGGCTACAGGGCATTATTAGGAAAAAGTTTGGTCTTCTTGACTCCTTATTGTGCGTTCCTGGCTCTATTGGCTTCTAAACATCAGTTGCTTCATTCCTTCTCAGATGCCTAAGATGAGTTCGATTGCGGTTGGTGTCGAGGCTTTTGTGCATGTTGCTTCAGTTCTTCTGTCAGTGCCAGGACTTCAAAGTGAGAGTTTACTACATCAGATAGGGGGTGTGGGACCATCCCAGCCTCTGATTGGATTTATTGCTACTCCGATTCTTCAGGACACCATGGCTAGGACTCTGAGTTCTCTGGTAGGTATTTCAATACCCAGTTCTATGAGTGGTATTTCAGTTAGGGTTGAGCTTCCAGTTCTTCAGCAGGATTGTTTGTCGGTATTGGACTATGAGGCGAGATTTCATGAGATGGTTAGGCGTACTGCTAGGATTGTGCCTTCAGAGTTTGATAGAGTTCAGAGCTTTATTGGGGGTTTGATTTCACTGCTCCATTTGGAGACTGAGCACTTGGTTACAGTTAGGACTACCTTTATCCAGGTGGTCGATCATGCTTGGGCTATCAAGAGTTTATGCCGTGAGGTTTGTGGAGGTAGTTCTAAGAAGCGTTGTCGCCCGGGCAGTTTTTGAGGTTCTCAAACTCGAGGTAGGAGGCTCTTATCCACCAGAGAAAGGTTCCATTGCTTCTTATCTACCAGACTAGTTTTAGTTACTCTACAGGTTACGAAGGGTATTGGTATAGGATATGTCGAGCAGAGTGGAAATAGTATGGGTCAGATCCCTCGAGGTTTGCTTTCAGGTTGTATAGGCCGTGGTGGCCGATCAGGTTTAGTGAGATCTTTCCGCTTGCATGTATTCAGTGGAATTTGCATTCAGTACGGTGGGCATGGGAATTTTGTTAGGGATTGTCCCACGATTCCACCTTCCAGTCAGCATGGTCAGCAGAAGTTATCTCCCTGGGCTTCAGTGCCACTGGCTAGAGGTGGAGTGCAGGGTACTAGGGGTGGTCCCCAGATGGTTATAGGTAGTTTTTGTTCGAGTGGCTCAGGTAAAGGTTGTTGCCGGTGTGGTGAGCGTGGGCACCTTGCTAGAAATTGCCCCACGATTACGTATCCTAGTTAGACTGGTTGTTATGATTGCGGGGAGATTGGTCACCTTTATAGAGCTTGTCCCCGATGAGGTATAGTTGAGCCTTCAGCTTTGACTATTCCGACAAGTGTTAGACCTCATCAGTCTGATGCCCCTCTTAGTGGGCTCGAGGTTGAGGTTCCTGATATCGTTGCTCCAGGTTAGGATTTTGCTACCTTCGGCTTGTAATAGTCCTGCCCGAGTTGCGATTCTATCCCTTCTGTTGTTTATTTGCTTATATGCCTACCTGCTACTTGTTTAGTTGTTTGACTACTTGAGTTGTAGTATCTATGCATTGTTTTATTGGTAGTTTATTCTTTATTAGTGGATGGGGTGAGTTGTCCTTGTGAGGTGTTTTACCTGAAGTTGTCGTTCGTGGGTAGTCTTGTTAGTCTATTTTTGGTTGGGTTTATCCCTATTTTATTATGACTCTAGACTTGTGTTGAGTCTTTTCTTTTTGAGCGGTCCTAGATGGTTGATGCCTAGGCTATTTTATAGCGTTGCTAGAAGTCTTTGTGTTTGTTTAGTGTTACTGGTGGTCGTGCCAGAGTTTGAGCTTTGTCTTAAGTTTAGAGGTGTTGGTTATTCTAGCGTGCATAGATTGGTTTTTTTTGGGTGATTAGAATGGACCCTCTTTATTTGGTTGGTTAGGAGGTTGGCAGGTATATGGGTTGTTCCCATAGTTTCCCTCAGTTTCTTGTCCGATTGGGTTATCTTATCATTTTCCCCGGTTCCAGTTGGAATGAATTTCGATCGTATTTCTTCGGTTGAGCCTTTCATTGTGGCATTGTGATTGAGTTTTGGCTTTAGTATTTTTGACTAAGTGTTGACCGTAGCCTCGTGGTTGAGATGCATTCGTAGAATTCTGGGTGATTCAACCATCCGGTCCATTCTTCTCCTGCCTTGTGAAGTTTTGACAATGTAAGTATCGGAGCTAAGGAAATGGATCCAAATTTTATTTGAGGAGGAGTTTGTAGGGTTCAGTATATGCTAAGGAAGGGTTTTGTTTAGTTGAAGAAGGATGGAGATGACTCTTTGTTCGTGCTTGGGTGTTTTAGTAGTTGACTGAGGTGACGACAGAGGTTTGCTTTGGGTTATGTGTTGGTGATTTGATTCGGCCATTTACAGATTGCAGTGGTTTTTTCTTCGATTGGGTTGAGAATTTAGTAGCAGCTGCGGTTCTGGTAACTAACATATTCAAGCCTAGTTGGCTTCAGTTCCTAAGGGTTAATTGGAAGCATATGGTTCGACAGAGGCGGTGGTTAGTAAATCAGGATTGGGTTTCAAAAAGCATGGGCTAGCAAACTACTCCGGATGGTTCGTGGTTGTTTCTTTTTCGTTGCAGCTTCTTGGGTTGGAAGGCATGGAGTCTGGACAACTTAGCTTACCCATTTTCCATTATGGGTTAACAGTTGGCCTTGGACACCTAGTCTTTGGCTAACCTTTGAGTTAGGCTGGACATTCCCGATATCAGCAATGTTCTAGATAGTACGAGGTTCCTTCTACCATAGATGGGCAGACTCAGAAGTGTAAGTTCGAGATTCAGCAGTGATGTATGCTATATGTGATTAGGTTGTGCAGGTTGAGGCTAGTAAGGCTATTTTGGAATTCTAATATCTGCACCAGAAAGATGCAGAAGTGTAGTTCGAGATTCCAGTGTTGGTTAGACTCAGCAGTGTGGACTAGAAGTTTGGTATATGGTATGCTTCAAGATGGTTGGTTTGTGTGCTGATACGGTAGAGCGGTTGATTCGGGCCAAAGGTATGGGTTGAAGTATATGCAGAAATTCTATATCTAGATGGTGAGTTTGAACCCCATGCACCTCTTTCTTTTGCCTTCGAGGTGTTTTGACTTGATATTCATGGGATGGTAGACTCCTTCCGAGGTGAGATTGGTAAGGCAATTTAAAATCCGAATGGTGTTCGAGAATTCAAAGTAGAAGCAGTGTTTCTTAGAGTTGGGAGCTTAGCTAATGACTACGGACTTCGTGGTAGACTTACCACACTACTTGCAGGATTTTGGTTTTGGTTTGGGTCTGTTGGGCAGGTTTCCCTGGTTCATTCGCTTCTAGTTGATTCAGACTTGGCACGGTTCAGCGGGGTTGGCTTTATTCTACAGTTTGGGAGTTTCTCCGTCAACACGAGGTATTCATACATGCCTTTTCTAACTTGGATATGCAAGCTTCAGTCGGGTTCAGATGGGTTGTTTAGTTGGGTTAAGTTGTCAAGTTTGATGTTAGCAGAGGTATTCGTCCATTGGTTGGTGGTCAGTTGGGGTAAAACTACTACAGTTTTTGAGTATGTGCTTTGGGTTAGTGTTTTAGATGTCAAAGGATAGTAGACTATAAAAATGGCTTGGAAAGAGTTTGAGAAAAAAGGGTAGATTAGTTCCTGGTAGAGTATAAGTGGGAACAATGGATCCCCGCTGTGTCAGTTTATGCTTTGAGAATGGTTTGAGTGTTCGACTTGTATGCGACTTCCTGTTTGTGGTGCAAAGGGTTTCAGTTCAGAATAAAAGGGTTTTGCTGATCAGCGAGTTCATGAGTTAGAGTTTTGGGTTGATGGCTTTTCTGGTAAACTTGGTTGTGGTTTCAAATATTTGACTTCTGTGTGTTGGTCGCCTTGCTTCTGTGGTCTCAGTGTTGTGTCGGTGCCTTTCGGTTGAGATTATCGAGGTTTAGTTTGGGTTGGCATATTCTTGGAGTTTTGGAGTTTAAGTTTGGAACCTAGCTTGGCTAGTATGAAGTTTAGGCCTGATTGCCTTTCGTGGTTTCATCCCATTGGGTGTTGTCTGATCGAGGAGGCTACCCGGGGTGTCCGAGAGAGTAGTGCGGGCTTCGTATCCGCTGTTCTTAAATCTCTACTCTCTCCTTCTTTCCTGACTTTCGGGGATGAAAGTCTTTTTAGTAGTGGATGATGTAATGACCCTTTCGGTTATTTATGCATTTTTGCCTTTCTTGTACCATTAGAGGTTTCTTGTAGCAGCCCCAAGTCATTTATGGCTTGCCGGGACCAGTAGTTTGGTACCCGGGCCGTTTATTTGGTCTCTTTGGCTGTTCCTTATTTTAGAGCTTTAATCTTTTGAAATTGTTGATTTCAGTCAACATTTTTGGTGAACATGCTTGGAATTGAACTCTGGTAATTCCGTTAGCTCTGGAGCATGGAATTTGGTCTAGTAGGACCTTTGTTTGGGATCCGGGAGATTTTCAGCTTGGAATTCTCTCTCATTTTGTGTTTTCAGGTCAGTTGGGCTTGCTTGGTTGACTTTGGTAAACATTTGGAGAAGACGGCCTCAGATAGAAATTCCGTCAGCACTGTTAGCTCTGGAACGTCGAGTTTAGGATATAGGTATTATTGGTTTGGGTCCCGAGGCTTCTGGACTTGATTTCGTCCATTGGGTTCCATTTTTGAAATAGTTGGCCTAAGGTTGATTTTGGTCATGGGGCCCACTTTTCATTATATCGACCTCCGATAGAAGTTTCATTGATTCTGTTGAGTCCGGAATGTCATTTCCACTCAAATAGCACTATTGATTTTTGTGTATCGAGTTCTGATTGTGTCCGAAATACCCCATAGAAATTTTGGCATTGCTGGTTGCTGATGTGGCTCCAGGGCGCCGCCTGGGCTGCGCCTGCTCTCCCATGGCCGGCCCTGCCAGCACCTGGCCTCCTGCGCGCCAGCGCACATGGCCAGCGCCCCTGCACCCATAGGCCGCCCCTGCGCCTCAGCTGGCCACTCTCTATAGCTGTTGGCAGCTTATTTTCAGCCCTTTTCACCATTTTCAAACCTCGATAAATCCTCCATTTTTACTCCAAATTTTCACCTGCTTATCCCCATTGCTTTGAGGAATAATTGTTGCTGATCCAGGCTCATTTCTTTTCCTCGTAAATAGGTAAAATCTCTTGTTAATTTTAGTTGTTTTCCATAAATATCATTCTTTAAATCTTGATTCTTGGGGATGTTTTGACCCCTTCCCTTGGTCCATTTCTGCTCAAATTTTGAGCAGGTGCTCCCTGGAGAGTACAGAACACATGGGTGTTTTTCATTTCTGGCTTCAGATCACGGGGCTCACGGGCCCATTTGTGACCCGATTTTTGACCCGACTATTATTATAGCAATATAGGTATCGTTTCTTATTTTGATGTATATATTATTGTGTTGATAGTGTTTTCATAATTTAGAGCTTCTCAGAGCAGTTCGACCCTGGACAACGCCGTCCCCGCAGCTATTCATTGGATGACAGGTAGGTTATGGCTTTCCTTATATAGACTCTGCGTATATAGGCTATAACTGCATTAATTAGTATCCTTGGGTGGGTTGTATTAGGTTGGTACCCCAGACCTTGTCCGCCTTTCTGTCTGCTTATTTCATACGTTATTTGTAGTATTCGCGTAGTATTGTATATTACCCTTGTGGTCCTGTAGGGCCTTGTATTGACTCTGGAATATAGATGGTAGGTTATTTGGGAATGTCTGCGAGGCCCAGGCATAGAGCTTTTAGTTTAGGCTGGTTATGTCTGCTGTAGAGCTGTTGAGCCTGTGCAGGGCCGATAGGAATGTTTGTGAGCCATTTTAGGCTACTCTATTGTTTGCGAGCATATCATACATGAAAAAAAGGTTTTCCCTGCATGTTTTAGTACTGATTTGGCTTTGGGCCTACTATAATTGATTTTCTAAACCTTGCATGGCCCCGAGGGCCCGTTTTTGTTAATGTGACTTCGAAAGAGTTTTGAAACTGGCTTTTATGAAACCTCTCAGAGTAGAAAGGATATTACGATGATTTGATTACTGGTTTTCCTACTGATACTAGGCTCGACAGGGAAGAGCACTAGACTTGAATTTCTACTGATACTAGGCTCGGTAGGGCAGAGCATTAGACTTGATTTTTTTATTACTGATTTAGACCCGGATACGCTCTGGGCACCCTTTGAGAGGGTTATTGAGACTTTTATCACTGATTTAGACCCGAGTATACTTTGGTCACCCTTTGAGAGGGTCTTTTGGGATTACTACTACTGATTTAGACCCGGGTCAAAGCCGGGCATGTACTAAGAGATTTCGAGTTTTGAGCTACACTTGAGATTATGCAGTTTTTTATATGGTCGATGGGTAGACCTCTATGGACCCCTATCGTTCCTGGGCCACAGGCTACGAGCTGACATATCATAGCAGGAAAGGGGGTGTACGGTGTAGGAAAGGTACACGGAAAAGGGCCTTCCATGGATCCTGCCTCTATTGGGCCTTATAGGTACCGGAGGGGGTAACATATGGGGCACTATTACATCAGATTCATCAACATCATGCATATTTCACTCAGATTCCACCCTTATTTGCTGTGTGTTCAGTGTACACTCCGGTTGTATGGGCGGCCAAAGGATTTGTTTTCACTTGATTACGTTTCTCAGTTGTATGGGCGGCCGTTGAGATTGTAGGTAGATTATTACTACTGTCATTTTATAGAGCTTGTCATGGTCCTTGGTTTTCTATGGATTGGTAAGTTTTAGCCTGTTGAGGCTCCGAGTTTTGGGCTTGAGTATTGAGGGACTAGTGAGTCATATACTATTGAGGCACTATTGTGCGGTCTTCTGAGAAGATTGTGGGTTTCTAGTTCTATTCCTTGTCATGATTTTGAGTTGTAGCTATCATTTATGGTGGTTTAGTTATTCCATTCTATGTTTGTATTTGTGAGATTGATCCCAGTTTATGCTTATCTTGATAGTTTGTGTTTAAAGCATGTTTCTGTTAGTGTATGCCTTCTAGTTTGATCATGTTGGATTGCCTTCCTTCTTTCCTTTTTACTTGAGGTTATCGGTATACCACCATTTTTCTCAACTCTCACTCTCTCTTTACTTATATTGTTGTGCAAGGACTCCAGGTGCGTTCTTCCTTCTTTCACCTGTGTTCATGTGTATGTATCCTTTCTGTGCTAGAATGTTGTACTTATAACTCCTGTTTTATTAATCTTTGCGTTAGTTTCTTGTGCTTCCCCCTTGATTTCCATGACTGTTTTCTTGTTATCTGCTATATTACTGTTTTTATATCTTATATTTGCTCAGTCGGTTGATGATGCCTACTGGGTACCCGTTGCTTAGCAATTGGTGCTCATACTACACTTTTGCATCTTTCTGGTGTATATATTAGTTGAGCTTTCACCGTTGATCGCGTTGGAGACTCGTGCAATTTTTGGGAGGTTCGAGACTAGGGTGAGCGCCTGACGATCGGGGATTGTCTACATCTCATCTATTGTACTGTTACTCTTGTATATTCAGAGACAGTTGTACTTATCTTTTGTTACTTCTAGCACTTGTATTCTATTAGAAGCTTCATTACTATCGATACCAAGTCTTGGGGTTGGTGTAGTATCTTTATGTATATACTCGGATTTTTCTTCCTCTTTGTCTATCTTTATATTTTGCTTCCGCTTATTTTCTATTTATTGTGCGTATTGGTTAGGTAGTAGCCCATTACTAACTATTCTGGGCTACGGGGATTGGTTTGCCTACTGGGGGGTTGTAGGTGCCATCATGACCTGAGAAATTGGGTCGTGAGTGAGAGCCCGAATGACTCGGATGAGTTCATGTGCAAAACATAGAAAGGAAAAGGATTAGCAACTATTTTCTTGCAAATTGGACAGACCCAAACATTAATCAAATTCTTTCAAAAATACGCAAGGAGTCTAAAAGAATATTTGTCATGCATCTTTAAGCTAGCAGGCAACACTATTTGAACATTTAAACATATAAAGTGATAGTTTTTAATGATAAAGAATCACTGGCTAAGATGACAAACATGAACTACAAAAAATTGAGCAAAACAGATTTGTAGCAACGCCAACACATGTTGAGTCCCAGTTTATTGTTAACACTGTTCAAATTCTCGTTTTTATCATTTATAGAGACTCAAACAACATAGTGAAAGTTGAAGTGAACAACAAGCTTAAGGGAGATTGAACTAGCTTGTTTAAAAAAACTTTCTCGGGGATTCTTCCATCCCTTGACATTCAATCCACTTTTAAAATCTCAATCACAACAAAGTAAAGGGAATTCCAGCTCAAGATTTATTCCAACTAAAGATTAACATGAAAACAAGGTGACTAGTACGAGAAAAGATCACTGATTTTAACCAAAATGACTTTATAAAGTAGTTCGGAGTAAGTTCATAGGAGAATTCCACACGTGTCCAGAATTTTAAAGAAATAAACTCAAGGATGACAAAGATTCACTTATCACAAAATAAAACAATCAGAATCACGCGATTTTGACGAAAATAAATGCCCGTTTTCTTCAAAAGAAAATCAAAAGAACAAACTTTTTCGAAAACAATTGCGTTCACTTCTTGTTTCAACTCTCCTGTGGTAAACCAAGGCTTTAAACAAGAATTTTGCAAATGAGAGCCTAACATATACACTTTCCAACTTAAAACTTGACGACTTATTTTCATTTTAAAAGAAAGGGACTACTTTAAACATGCTCACTTAATGCTGATTAAGACATTAAACTCAACCTCGAACAAATGACACGATACTATGCACATAAAGAGTTTAACATCCATTAGTGTAAACTCCAAAAACAGCCAGAACTGGGAGGAACAAAATAAGAAAGAAACCATTCATACTCTATCTAATAACATAAGTTAGCAAGACAAAAAATTTCCAAGAACTTATACCAAAATACTTAGCACAAAAAACAATTAGGGAACCAATGTTTACTTGGTATTCTAAGTATTTAAGATGAAATACACCATAGCAAATTCTAGCTTTATTCTATTTTTTTAATCCTTGAGGAAGAACTAACAAGTAATCCCAAGAATCATATTGGCTTACTCATATTCCTGCTAGTAAAATAACACCAAAGGAATTCAAACAAGCAAAATCAGTCTTACTCTACATTAACTTCCATGGAAATACTTAAATCTCTAGCAGGATCCTTGAAGATAAAAATATACAACTATAAAGTTCTTTTTCATCTCCTCTTCTTCTACCTCGAGAAAGAACTAGAGAGTAAACCTAGAGGAAGAATGACTTTGTCCCTTTATGGGTCTTACTCTATATCTAGAATCAAGAAGACTCTTCGGGAGTCCTTAGTCTGAAAATACACTTAATTTGCACACATACATAGCCACAATTTGATGATAACAACAAAAGTAAAAAATTGCAAGAATATCTAATCTGGATGGAAAAAATCAAAAAAAGCTTTAAACTTTCATCAATAATTCCTCACCAATATCACATACATATTCATACAAGACCAGCCCAATGATCATGAAATTCACAGTAATAGTAAAACCTCACACTGTGACACTTGGACATAAAAAAAAGTCTTTACCTCTTTTGGAGAAGCGCCTGGGATTTACGAATGCTGTCAGAATCTTTTACCACCAGAACTCAAGTTCGACCAGCCAAAAAGCAAGAGTTTGATATTTATATCTCTAGAAACTCTCTTGGTTACGTGAGATTAGAGAAATGTTTCTCCAAAATCTCCAAATTTCCCCCTAAAAGAGTCAGCTCCTAATTCTGATGGAAGAGGGAGGGGGGGTTATATAGGAGAATATTCAGGTGAAATGGGGGGAAAACCAGATAGGTTTTTGGGAATTTCGTATGGGGAAATTAGAATTTCCCTTTAGATAAGCTTGGCCAGCAAGGAAATTGTACGAAATTGTACAAATTTCCACTGATTTGATGGATATAAAGCTACCTAGGGCTATCTAGAATGTCCTCAATAGTGCAAGCATAATTTTGACAGGGATTGATGAAGATTTGACAGACCTTTGATGAGTTGGGCATTGTTTTGGAGCTGTTAAAGAAGCATTTTAGCGCTGTTGTTGTCGCTATTGGCTGTTAACATTAGGGTTTTGTTAATCTGTACAAAGAAGATGAGGGAGAAGGAGTACATGGTGCATTGGCGGTGTAGTTCACATTCTTTTCTAAAGATAATATAAAGATAATGAACGGGTGTAATGACCCTTCTGGTCATTTCCACGTTTAAGTTTGAAGTCAAGCAAATCGACAAAAGTTATAGTAAGTTCGTTAACAAATTTCCTGAACTTTGGGCCAAATGTCTCGGAGCTTTTCTCTCAATATATAAAGAGTTAGAAGTCCCCCGAAATACCAAATCGAAGGTCTACGAGTCTAGTTTCCAACGCACAAAACTGCACGTCCAAATAATCTCGGAGCAAAGAGTTATGACTGTTTTACCGCGGACTGTCTGACAGAAAACGGGTTGCGAACCGGGTTGCGAACCGGGTTGCGAACCGGGTCGGGTTAAACGCGATTTAAGCCTCGACTTCACGTTTTAAAATGTTATTTCAGTTCCGAAACAGTGATAAAATATAAGGGAGGATCCCGAGAGAATTCTTGAATATCGAAATCGTGCGTAGGCGAATTACGAGCCTAAACTTAAGAACTTTATTAGCATCGTGCGTGTATTTGAAAATACGTTATTTAAAAGTTGAAATTGGTAAAAATTATATTGTTATTTCCTTTCCAAAATATTTTAAAGGTTTATGAAAAATATATTTGATACGATATAAGTGTATACGTATTTATTTTATAAGGTTTTTATACTCCATAATATTTTAACGGAGATAGTAAATTTAATTATGTTGGAAATTATTATTATAATATAGTAGGTTTTATTGGAAATAATTTTCTATTAATTATGGTATATTCAAAAAGCTATATTTATTTTATCATGAATTTACGTAATACCCGAATATATAAATAACGGGACGAAAATATCTTTAGTACTGCCACCTCCACTCCACGTGTAGGTGGAGGGGGTGGCCAGCAATCAATAATAGTGAAATGTGGCATTAGTGGAAGTTAGGCAGCACATATACATAGGTATATGTTGCTGACTTTAGCAAAAGGGTTGGCAGTATCTATATATAAGTATATTTTGCTCTTTAGCAATAGGGATAAGCATTGTACACATATAGGAATATTACTACTGTACGTATCTTTGTGGGTTGAAGTAATTGGGTGTGGAGAGATATTTGGATGCGATATTAAGAAAATCAATTATCTACGTCAAGTTATTCCGTCCCAAATCCGATTCCGATTCCGATTTAGTTTTGGATTTTCTTGGAGTGGTTCAAGCTTGGACATCGTTGTTCTAGCAGCTTGTCGTCGAACGACAGGTAGGTTACGGTGTATTTTCCCTAGACTCCGTATATATAAAATAAAATTGTATTAATGGGCATCCTTGGGTTGGTTTATTAGGTTGGTACCACAGACCTTGACCGCTTTATTCATGTCCGCCCATTTTTATTCCTCCGTTGCTTGTAATATTTGCGGATATATTTTATTTACCCTTGTGGTCCTGTGAGGC
>QJPP01004546.1:0-34629 GCA_003996215.1 Jaltomata sinuosa | reverse complement strand
AAGATAAAAGCGCAGTAATAGACAGAATAGAAGCAAGTAGTCACAGAAATCAACGAAAGGTACACAGGAACTAGCCCAGAGGGAAACCAACAGAACCACATATGAGGCTAGTAAGCAGAATATACACACCATAGGCATAGGTGAAAGTAAGAAATAACGCACCTGGGGTCCTTGCAACAACAGTGTATACAAAATAAGTTTACGAAATGGACGGTATACCGGTAACCTCAAGTATAAGAAGAAGAGAGAAAGAGTAATAATAGGCATGCTCAAGACATGAATCAATACTCAACTAATCATATCAACCTCAAATCCAGAAACTAACACCCTAACAGTACCAATCTCATACTTATCCATAATAGAGAATCATTCTATAAGTAAAAAGCAAAAGTCTACCTACAGTCCCCCGGCCGCCCATACAACCGAGGAACACAAACAAGTGAAAACAAACCCTCCGGCATCCCATATTACCGGAGCGTACAATCAGCAAACAGCAAACAAGGGTGGAACCTCGAACAATGAATGATATGATGCATGAAGATCTCAAGTGCCATAGTATCTCTGTATGTACCTCCTCCGGCGCCGATCCGGCCCAGCAGGTAGGTTCCATGGAAGGTCTCTGCCCGTATACCTCTACTCCCCCGTATACCCCTCTTCCGGCACACGCAGCTCGCAGCTCCTGGCCCGGATAGCAAGGTCCATGGAGGTCCTCGACCCCATACCAAAACTCAGTATCAGAATCACGTATCAAGATAGAGTCCCAGTCTCAATATCAAGATATAGAACCAGTCTCGAATATGCATGCCCAGACCCTGTCCAGGACTAAAAATAGTAGGAAAATATCTGAAAACCCCCTCCAAGGGTGCCCGGGCGTCGCCGGGTCTAAACAGTAAAAAGTCATCTCATGTGCTCGGTCCAACCGAGGCTAAAAATCATGTCAAGTAGTAAGAAAACTCAACTAGCACTCCGGCCCTGCCGAGTCTAGTGATAATCGTAAAACTGATGATTTTAAACCACAAGTGAAATCAACCATTTCCAAATCATTTCCATCAAAAACGGCCCCCCGGGCCATGCAAGGTTTAGAAAGCAATGTCAGTAGGCCCGAAGCCAAAACCACTGTAAAACATCGATAAAACCTCTTTATATGCATGGAAATGATATGCTCACACACAACAATAGCTGCTCAACAGCTTACAATCAACCTACCGACCCTGCACACGCCCACAGCTACTCAGCAAGCATAACCAGCCTAGAAGGATAATTCTATGCCCGGGACTCGCGGACATTCCCAAAATCCCACCATCTATGTTCCAGAGTCAATAAGGCCTCGCAGGACCACAAGGGTAAATAAAATATATCCGCAAATACTACAAACAACGGAGGAATAAAAATAGCGGACATGAATAAAGCGGTCAAGGTCTGTGGTACCAACCTAATAAACCAACCCAAGGATGCCCATTAATACATTTTATTCTATATATGCGGAGTCTAGGGAAATTAAACCGTAACCTACCTGTCGTCCGACGACAAGCTGCTGGAACACGATGTCCAAGCTCGAACCACTCCGAGAAAATCCAAAACTAAATCGGAATCGAATTTGGGAAGGAATAACTTGACAAGATAATTGATTTTCTCTTTTCGAAATTAATCATAACCTCACAAAATGATTTCCCTACCAAATCCCTCTAACGCTCTATATAAATCCACACAACACTTACGTATAAGTATATAAATGATATATGCAGTAGGTAGGTTGCTTAAGTAATGAAAACAATTAGAAATTAACACTATTAAAGTGACTAGGTGCTGCCACCAACTCCAAAGATGCCACCTATTAAGACTTATGCCATATGCTGCCTTCACCTTCCACTTACACGTGGGGGTGGAGGTGGCAATCAATTCCTATCCGTTAAGTATAAACTCGGGTATTGCGTAAATTCGTGATAAAATAATTATAGTATTTTAAATATACCATAATTATTAGAAAATCATTTCCAATAAAACCTACTATATTATAATAATAAATTTTAACATAATTAAATTTACTATCTCCGTTAAAATATTATGGAGTATAAAATCTTTATAAAATAAATACGTCTACCCTTATATTGTATCAAATATATTTTTCATAAACCTTTTAAATATTTTGAAAAGGCAATAACAATATAATTTTTACCAAAATACAACTTTTAAATAAATATTTCAAACACACGCACGATGCTAATGAAGTTCTTAAGTTTAGGCTCGTAATTTGCCTACGCACGATTTCGATATTCAAGAATTATCTCGGGATCCTCCCTTATATTTTATCACTGTTTCGGAACTGAAATGGCATTTTAAAACGTAAAATTGAAGCTTAAATCGGGTTAAACCCGACCCGATTCGCGACCCGGTTCGTAACCCGTTTTCTGCCAGACAGTCCGCGGTAAAACAGTCATAACTCTCTGCTCCGAGATTATTTGGACGTGCGGTTTTGTGCGTTGGAAACTAGACTCGTAGACCTTCGATTTGGTATTTCGGGGGACTTCTAACTCTTTATATATTGGGAGAAAAGCCCCGACACATTTGACCCAAAGTTCAGAAAATTGTTAAAGGTCTTACGATATCTTTTGCCGATTTGCTTGACTTCAACACTTAACGTGGAAATGACCGGATGGGTCATTACATTATCCACTACTAAAAAGGACTTTCGTCCTCGAAAGTCAAGGTCAAGAGGGTACCTGAAGGCTAAAATAACCGCGGATACTGAACCCGCATATCTCTCTCGGTCTCCCAGGTAGCCTCCTCGACTGGACGGTGCCTCCACTGAACCTTAACAACCGGAATCTCTCGAGACCTCAATCTCCTGACATCCCTGGCCAAAATAGCTGTCGGCTCCTCAACAAAGGCTAAACCCTCATCCAACTGAACTGAATCCAACTGCAACACATGAGACTCATCTGGATTCATTTGTGATAGTTTTTATAGACGACATCTTGGTATACTCGCGTAGTAGAGATGAGCATGAGCAGCACTTGAGGGTTATACTCCAGACTTTGAGAGATCATCGGCTTTATGCCAAGTTCTCAAAGTGTGAGTTTTGGCTTGAGTCAGTTGCATTCCTAGGGCACGTGGTGTCTAAGGATGGGATTAGGGTTGATCCGGGAAAGATTTCAGCGGTTTGTGAGTGGCCTAGACCTACTACTGTTACTGAGGTTCGCAGCTTTATTGGGTTAGCAGGTTACTACAGACGGTTCGTTGAGGGATTTTCTTCCATAGCAGCACCCTTGACTATGCTGACTAGGAAGGATGTCCCATTTCAGTGGTCGGATCAGTGTGAGGATAGCTTCCAGAGGCTTAAGGCCTTATTGACTTCAGCTCCAGTTTTGACTTTGCCGGTTGAGGGTCAGAGCTTCTCCGTGTATTGTGATGCTTCTGGGGTTGGTCTTGGTTGTGTGTTGATGCAGCAGGGTCGAGTAATAGCATATGCGTCGAGGCAGCTGAAGGTTCACGAGCGCAACTACCCCACTCATGATTTAGAGTTGGCGGCGGTAGTTTTCGCACTTAAAATCTGGAGGCATTACTTATATGGAGTTCACTGTGATATCTTCACCGATCACCGTAGTCTTCAGTATATCACGAGTCAGCGGGAGTTGAACTCGAGACAGAGGAGATGGGTCGAGTTACTGAAGGACTATGACTTCACTATTCTGTATCATCCGGGCAAGGCAAACGTGGTAGCGGATGCCTTGAGTCGGAAGACAGTGAGTATGGGTAGCCTAGCTTCTCTTTCAGTTTCAGAGCGGCCGTTGGCCTTGGACATTCAGTCCTTGGCTAACCGTTTGGTTAGGCTTGACTTGTCGGATCCTAGCAGAGTTCTCGCCAGCATTGAGGTTCGTTCTACCTTGATTGATCAGATTCAGAGCCGTCAGTTTGAGGATCAGCAGTTGTGTGACCTTCGTGATCGGGTTGTTCAGGGTGAGATCAGTCAGGCTACTCTAGATCCAGATGGGGTTCTGAGGTATGATAGTCGCCTTTGTGTTCCGAGGGTTAGTGATTTGATTCAGTTGGTACTTCGTGAGGCACATTGTACTAGATATTCCATTCACCCTGGCACAGCAAAGATGTATAGAGACTTGAGGCAACTTTATTGGTGGAGTGGTATGAAGCGGGATATAGCGGAGTTTGTATCTCGGTGCTTGAACTGTCAGCAGGTTAAGTTTGAGCACATGAGACCTGGTGGTTTGATGCAGCGACTTCCCATCCCTGAGTGGAAGTGGGAAGGGATTACTATGGACTTCGTTGTTGGTTTGCCCCGTACTTCTCGTGGGTTTGATTCCATATGGGTGATTGTTGATAGGCTGACCAAGTCAGCACATTTCTTGCCGGTTCAGACTTCTTATGGCGCAGAGAGGTTAGCTCAGATCTACCTTCGTGAGATTGTTCGGTTGCATGGGGTCCCAGCTTCTATCATTTCAGACCGCGGCACTCAGTTTACATCTCAGTTCTGGAGGGCTATTCAGCGAGATTTGGGTACAGAGGTTCATCTTAGTACCGCTTTCCACCCTCAGACAGATGGCCAGTCCGAGAGGACTATTCAGATTTTGGAGGACATGCTTCGAGCCTGTGTTCTTGACTTTGGAGGTTCTTGGGATCAGTTTGTTCCTTTGGCAGAGTTTGCTTATAATAACAGCTTCCATTCGAGTATCGGCATGGCACCTTTTGAGGCTTTGTATGGCAGGCGTTGCAGGTCACCAGTAGGTTGGTTTGATGGTTTTAGTGCTGGGCTGCAGAGCACAGATTTGCTTCGAGATTCCTTAGACCGAGTCCGAGTGATTCAGGATAGACTTCGGGCAGCTCAGAGCAGGCAGAAGAGTTATGCTGATCGTAGGCTTCGTGCCTTGGAGTTTAGTGTTGGTGACTTGGTGTTTCTCCGTGTATCGCCCATGAAGGGTGTGATGAGATTTGGTAGGCGGGGCAAGCTTAGTCCCAGGTACATTGGGCCCGTTTGAGATTCTGCAGAGGGTTGGTAGCGTTGCCTATCAGTTAGCTTTACCTCCGATGTTTTCAGCTATACATCCTGTGTTTCATGTTTCGATGCTGCGTCGGTATATCCCAGATGAGTCTCATGTGTTGCAGTGGGATTCAGTTCAGTTGGATGAGGGTTTAGCCTTTGTTGAGGAGCCGTCAGCTATTTTGGCCAGAGATGTCAGGAGATTGAGGTCTCGAGAGATCCCGGTTGTTAAAGTTCAGTGGAGGCACCGTCCAGTCGAGGAGGCTACCTGGGAGACCGAGAGAGATATGCGGGATCAGTATCCGCAGCTATTTTAGCCTTCAGGTACCTCTTGACCTTGACTTTCGAGGACGAAAGCCCTTTTTAGTAGTGGATGATGTAATGACCCTTCCGGTCATTTCCACGTTTAAGTTTGAAGTCAAGCAAATCGGCAAAAGATATCGTAAGACCTTTAACAATTTTCTGAACTTTGGGTCAAATGTGTCGGGGCTTTTCTCCCAATATATAAAGAGTTAGAAGTCCCCCGAAATACCAAATCGAAGGTCTACGAGTCTAGTTTCCAACGCACAAAACCGCACGTCCAAATAATCTCGGAGCAGAGAGTTATGACTGTTTTACCGCGGACTGTCTGGCAGAAAACGGGTTACGAACCGGGTCGCGAATCGGGTCGGGTTTAACCCGATTTAAGCTTCAATTTTACGTTTTAAAATGCCATTTCAGTTCCGAAACAGTGATAAAATTATAAGGGAGGATCCCGAGATAATTCTTGAATTCAAAATCGTGCGTAGGCGAATTACGAGCCTAAACTTAAGAATTTTATTAGTATCGTGCGTATATTTGAAATATTTATTTAAAAAGTAAATTTGGTAAAAAGTATATTATTATTACCTTTTCAAATATTTTAAAAGGCTTATGAAAAATATGTTTGGTACGATATAAGTGTTTACGTATTTATTTTATAAAGTTTTTATACTCCGTAATATTTTAACGGAGATAGTAAATTTAATTATGTTAAAATTTATTATTATAATATAGTAGGTTTTATTGGAAATGATTTTCTAATAATTATGGTATATTTAAAATACTATAATTATTTTACCACGAATTTATGCAATACCCGAATATATATCTAACGGAGGGAAAGTGGTTGCCACCTCCACCCCCACGTGTAAGTGGAAGGTGAAGGCAACAATAGTGGATGGAAAGGTGGCAGCATATCCACTTACATATATTTAAGTAACTTTGCTGAAAGTTATGCATATATATATATATTACTTATTTCATACAACTTTGCACATTATCAAATACTCTTTCACGTGTGAGGTTTTGTGGTGGGAAAAATATATTTGATAAAGTAAATCAATTATTTTGTCAAGTTATTCCTTCCCAAATTCGATTCCGATTCCGATTTAATTTTGGATTCTCTCGGAGTGGTTCGAGCTTGGACATCGTGTTCCAGCAGCTTGTCGTCGGACGACAGGTAGGTTACGGTTTAATTTCCCTAGACTCCGCATATATAGAATAAAATTGTATTAATAGGCATCCTTGGGTTGGTTTATTAGGTTGGTACCACAGACCTTGACCGCTTTATTCATGTCCGCTATTTTTATTCCTCCGTTGCTTGTAGTATTTGGCGATGTATTTTATTTATTTACCCGTGCGGTCCTGTGAGGGCCTTATTGACTCTGGAACATAGAAGGTGGGATTTTGGGAATGTCCGCGAGTCCCGGGCATAGAATTATCCTTCTAGGCTGGTTATGCTTGCTGAGTAGCTGTGGGCCTGTGCAGGGTCGGTAGGTTGATTGTAAGCTGTTGGGCAGCTATTGTTGTGTGTGAGCATATCATTTCCATGCATATAAAGAGGTTTTATCGATGTTTTACAGTGGTTTTGGCTTTGGGCCTACTGACACTGTTTTCTAAACCTTGCATGGCCCGGGGGGCCCATTTTTTATGGAAATGATTTGGAAATGATTGTCACGACCCGATTTCTCGGTCATGATGGCACCTACACCCCCGGTAGGTGAACCAATCCCTGTAGCCCAGAACAGCTAGTAATGGGCCACTATCTAACAAATAAGAGAACAAGACGAATAAAATGGATAATATGAATGTAAATATATACAAATGTGAAAACTAAACCAAACCCCAAGACCTGGTATCATAGTACAGAGCCAAACTACATACATGGAGTACAAGTAAACCAAAACTATATATACAGATGTCTCTGAATGGAAATAGAGTACATGCAGCAAAAGATAAACTAAAGCTAAGCTCCGATCGCCAAGAGCCCACCTTCAGTCTGAAGTAGTCTTCAATAGATCTCCAAGCACGAATCTCAACGATCTACCGGCGATGGCCCACACTAGGATCTGCACCCAAAGATGCAGGGGGTAGGGGTGAGCACCAAATGCGAAGCATAAGGTACCCAGTAGGTATCATAGGCCGACTGGGCACATATAAGATAAAAGAGCAGTAATAGACAGAATAGAAGCAAGTAGTCACAGAACTCAACGAAAGGTACACAGGAACTAGCCAGAGGGAAATCAACAGAACCACATATGAGGCTAGCAAGCAGAATATACACACCAAAGGCACAGGTGAAAGTAAGAAACAACGCACCTGGGATCCTTGCAACAACAGTGTATACAAAATAAGTTTACGGAATGGACGGTATACCGGTAACCTCAAGTGTAAGAAGAAGAGAGAAAGAGTAATAATAGGCATGCTCAAGACATGAATCAACCCAACTAATCATAACAATCTCAAATCCAGAAACTAACAGTCTAGCAGTAACCAATCTCATACTCATCCCTAATAGAGAACAACTCTGTAAGTAAAATAGCAAAAGTCTACCTACAGTCCCCCGGCCGCCCATACAACCGAGGAACACAAACAAGTGAAAACAAACCCTCCGGCATCCCATACTACCGGAGCGTACAATCAGCAAACAGCAAACAAGGGTGGAACCTCGAACCATGAATGATATGATGCATGAAGATCTCAAGTGCCATAGTATCTCTGTATGTACCTCCTCCGGCGCCGATCCGGCCCAGCAGGTAGGTTCCATGGAAGGTCTCTGCCCGTATACCTCTACTCCCCCGTATACCCCTCTTCCGGCACACGCAGCTCGTAGCTCCTGGCCCGGATAGCAAGGTCCATGGAGGTCCTCGACCCCATACCATATCTCAGTATCAGAACATGTATCAAGATAGAGTCCCAGTCTCAATATCAAGATATAGAACCAGTCTCAAATATGCATGCCCAGACCCTGTCCAGGACTAAAAATAGTAGGAAAATATCTGAAAAACCCCTCCAAGGGTGCCCGGGCGTCGCCGGGTCTAAACAGTAAAAAGTCATCTCATGTGCTCGGTCCAACCGAAGCTAAAAATCATCTCAAGTAGTAAGAAAACTCATCTAGCACTCCGGCCCTGCCGAGTCTAGTGATAATAGTAAAACTGATGATTTTAAACCACAAGTGAAATCAACCATTTCCAAATCATTTCCATCAAAAACGGCCCCCCGGGCCATGCAAGGTTTAGAAAACAGTGTCAGTAGGCCCAAAGCCAAAACCACTGTAAAACATCGATAAAACCTCTTTATATGCATGGAAATGATATGCTCACACACAACAATAGCTGCTCAACAGCTTACAATCAACCTACCGACCCTGCACAGGCCCACAGCTACTCAGCAAGCATAACCAGCCTAGAAGGATAAATTCTATGCCCGGGACTCGCGGACATTCCCAAAATCCCACCGTCTATGTTCCAGAGTCAATAAGGCCCTCACAGGACCGCAAGGGTAAATAAATAAAATATATCGCCAAATACTACAAACAACGGAGGAATAAAAATAGCGGACATGAATAAAGCGGTCAAGGTTTGTGGTACCAACCTAATAAACCAACCCAAGGATGCCCATTAATACAATTTTATTCTATATATACGGAGTCTGGGGAAATTAAACCGTAACCTACCTGTCGTCCGACGACAAGCTGCTGAAACACGATGTCCAAGCTCGAACCACTCCGAGAAAATCCAAAACCAAATCGGAATCGGAATCGGATTTGGGACGGAACAACTTGACAAGATAATTGATTTTCTACAACCAATTTAATATAACCACAACATTTAAATTGGTCCCACCAAAATCCCTCTCTGTATGCGTATGATAGTATGTGTGGAAAAACTATGCAATTAATGTTTGTTGAGAGGAATGTAATGCTTTAGTGAATTTATTCACTAATTACTTACATACTTATCAACAACATAATGTTAGGCAGCAATTCAATATGCTGCCATTCCCAAAAGATGCCATATGCTGCCACCAAGATGATTGCTGGCCACTCCCTCCACTTACACGTGGAGTGGAGGTGGCACTCACAAGGTGACAAAATATTATTCTCGTCCCGTTATTTATATATTCGGGTATTACGTAAATTCGTGGTATAATAAATATAATATTTTAAATATACCACAATTCATAGAAAATCATTTCCAATAAAACCTATTATATTATAATAATAAATTTAAACATAACTAAATTTCCTATCTCCGTTAAAATATTACGGAGTATAAAAACTTTATAAAATAAATACGTAAACACTTATATCGTATCAAATATATTTTTCATAAACCTTTTAAATATTTTGAAAAGGCAATAATAATATAATTTTTATCAAAATACAACTTTTAAATAACTATTTCAAATACACGCACGATGCTAATGAAGTTCTTAAGTTTAGGCTCGTAATTCGCCTACGCACGATTTCAATTATTCAAGAATTCTCTCGGAATCCTCCCTTATATTTTATCACTGTTTCAGAACTGAAATGGCATTTTAAAACGTAAAATTGAAGCTTAAATCGGGTTAAACCCGACCCGATTCGCGACCCGGTTCGCAACCCGTTTTCTGCCAGACAGTCCGCGGTAAAACAGTCATAACTCTTTGCTCCGAGATTATTTGGACGTGCGGTTTTGTGCGTTGGGAACTAGACTCGTAGACCTTCGATTTGGTATCTCGGGGGACTTCTAACTCTTTATATATTGGGAGAAAATCCCCGATACATTTGACCCAAGGTTCAGAAAATTTTGTTAAAGGTCTTACGATATCTTTTGTCGATTTGCTTGACTTCAACACTTAACGTGGAAATGACCGGATGGGTCATTACACACACGTAGCAGGATTCAGAGTCATAAAGATCGTATGATGTATTGGACATATGCGCCCACTGGAGAAGAAGAGTGGCACATGTTTTTGACCAACCTTACTGGAGATTCCATCCAATGGAGATATCCTTGGATAACGGGATTGGCCTTTGTCAGAACTCAACACTTGTACTTCATCGAGTTGATTGGACTAAGAGGTATCCAACCATATGCACCTCTTTGAGTTTTAAGACAGTTTGGCGTTGTCCAGGATATACCACTATGGTAAATAATGGTACTACATGAGGATGGTTATGATGCTGTGATCCCAGCAGCATGAATGATGAACCTGCAAACAGAATGGGATTACATGATCACACTGCACATGAAAGGAGAGCGATGGTGCATGCCAGAATATTACGCATGGCGGACTAGTGTGAGCCACATGGCTCAACCAAGTGCAGAAGGGTTCATAGATTTTGCAGATGTCCAGTGGGTCAAATGGGTTAGGGAAGACGTACTTCCTCGCCTGGAAATCACAACACCAATGTATAATCAGATAGTTCCAGACTCCATCAATTATTTGATAACAAAGATAGAGGAGGATTCATGGGAGCTAGAGGAAGAAGTGGAAGAGAATCCCGAAGAAGATCCAAAAGAGGATCCCGAAGAAGATCTAGAGGAAGAAATGGAGGAAGACTGGGAAGAGGATCCAGAAGAAGACCCCGAGGAAGAGATGGAAGAAGACCCTGAGGAGGATTCTGAAATCAGCTCCAACTTTTATGATCCTAACGATGGAGGGGTGATGGAGACAGACTCAGAGCCCAGGTATCATCACTCCGCTGGATCTCCAGAGTATCATCCAGCACCACATGATGATAGTGATGATGGTCCTATGTGGCCTTAGGTTATCCTTTCTCATTGTACCCTTTTTTTCATATTCCCTAAAGGTGCCCCACGACCCATCCCTATGTATGCCCTCACGGCCATCCTATGTCTTTCATTTTTAGGCTCTCATCGACCTATCTATTGTAAAGCTTTGAACCTGTCTTTTGATTAATGAAAGTCATGTTTATCCCAAATCCTACATGTGTTCAAAACGGATCATCTATTATCAAATTGTATGCAACGTTGGCCAACCTCTGGAGAAAAGAGGCTCCATATTAGGATGCGTTTCGATGTGAATATCGCCAATTTGGCGTATATATTTGTTATATCTTCCAACATTTCCCAAACTAACATAGTTTCCTTTTTCTTTTTCTTTTCTTTTCTTTATGTTTATTATCAATCCCCAAAGAAAGTCAATTTGTGTCAATTTGCAAACTGGCAGAATTGCAATACAACCTCAGATCTAAAGGAAAAATGACCGAAGAATCTAACAACGCCTCGATGATAACGATAGATGGTGCTGAAAGTTCCCAAAAAATGATGGATACTCAAAATGACGAACAAATGGCCAACATGGCACAAGAAATTGAGATCCTAAAGGAAGAACTGCGCCAAGTGCGGGACTTGATTGCTACCTTCCCCGCTCAATTCCAATTTCCAAATGCTGAATTACTTCCAGTCACTCTGGCCAACTTAACTAACCCGCCTAAGCAAACACCACATGTTCCCACTTATGCTCATGCTCTACTTACTCCTCTACTCACTGCTAGGGCTGCACCTAATCTTTCATTGCCTGCTCAGAACTTCACTGTTCCAGTTCACCCAACAATGCAACACATACCTGAGGCACACATCACTTGTGAGATACCTGTGCCACTGGTATATGATACTGAAGCTCCTACTTTTGCAACATCCACGGTTGTCAAAGTACCGTATGAGGTCGATCAGTACATGGGATTGGAGAAGGATGTCCGGTCAAATGAAGAAAAGTCGATAGCAGCTCAGCTCGAAAGTTTGAAAAAGGCATTTAAAAACATGCAAGTCACCAGGAGAACTGAGAGCCTGGACTATGATGACATATGCATCCACCCAGACATCGATAAGCCAGTCGGGTATAAACCACCAAAGTTCAATGTATTTGATGGAAATGGTGATCCTCATGCACACCTAAGAGCTTATTGCGACAAGTTGGTCGGCGTAGAAAGGAATGAGAAGTTGAGGATGAACTGTTCATTCAAAGTTTGTCGGGAGAAGCTTTGACTTGGTACACTCGCCAAGACCCTCACAAATGGAGTGATTGGCAAGAAATGGCCAAATATTTCATGAGTCACTTTAGGTTTAATACCGAAATCACTCCAGACAGATTCTCATTGGCCAATATACAGAAGAAGCCATCTGAGTCATTTCAGGAATATTCATGGCGATGGAGGACTGAGGCTGCTAGGATCCAACCCCCATTCGATGAGGGTGAGCTGTCTAAATAATTCATCCGTGCTCAGGAAGGTGTCTACTTCGACAAGATGATGTCAATGATGGGCCAAAAGTTCGCAGAATCGATCAATATGGGAGACTTTATTGAGGAAGGTATTAAGTATGGAAAAATTCAGTCTATGGTCGCATTGCAAGCCATAAATAAGGCCATACATTCAGGATCCATTAGTGGTATCAAGAAGAATAAAGAAGACATCTCAGCCGTCACACCTTACTACAAGAACGGAGGATCATCTCATCGATACCCTAAAAACCTCCAAATTATCCCACATTTTCTGGTATATAATGCCCAGCCACACTATAATCCACCTCGAGCTCCAGCACACCAAAATCTGCCAAAACCATATGCCCATGTACACACTCCAGTTCACCAAAATAGACTAGCGTATGCACCAAGACCACGTCCTAATCTTGAAGCCAGAAATACCCGCACCTACACTCCTATTGCCGAGCCTTTGGCTCAATTGTTTGAAAGGTTGAGGGTAGAAGGACTGTTGCAGCCATTGAGGGAAGAATCCCTGATTCGATGCCTCAAAGCTTTGATGGAAACAAGCGATGTGCTTACAATTCGGGGGTCCAAGGACATGACACGGAGGAGTGTTTTGGATTGAAGAATCAGATTGAGTCTCTTATCAGATAAGGAGTAATCAAATGCACCGCCGCTCCTCCAAATGTGAACAATAACCCTTTACCGGATAATGAGAATCAAGAAGTCAACATGATTACCTTGGAGGAAGAATATGACTTGGAGGGAGCTATTGTGCCTGCTTGGAACACAGAAGAAGTTTCCGCTACATCTCCAGTGCAACCCTTTATCACAGTTCAGTTGAGAGAGCCTTTGAATGTTCAAACCTACCTGCCAAGAGTTATGGTAACCACTGGGAAACTCGACTATGATACTAAAGCGGTCCCATGGGACTATCAAACGGAAGCCAAGGGAAAGACGACAACCGCTGCTATAGTTCACTGAATAACCAGGTAGGGAAGGTGTTATGCCTCAGAGGATCTAAATCGAGGGGTTCCTGGGAAGGAGAAAAATCCAAAGAAGAATGTTACTAATGCTGAAGCCGCAGAATTTTGGAAGAAGATGCAGTCCAAGGATTATTCAGTTGAGGAACAACTAAAGAAGTCTCTATCCCACATTTCCATTATGTCCTTGCTTATGAGTTCTGAAGCCCATAGGAACGCTTTGGTACAAATTCTGAGCGGAGTTAGCATACCGAAAGAGACTACAAGTGACATATTGGCTACAACAATCAGAAGAATGGTGGAAGCGAACAAGATCTCTTTCCACGATGATGAACTACTGGCAGAAGGGTCTGGTCATAACAAAGAACTTCACATCGCGGTCAAGTGTTGTGATAAGATCGTGACTAAAGTTTTAATTGATGGTTGTTCTGAATGCAATATCTGCCATTTCACCACTTTGAGAGATAGGTGTGAATATGGGAGAGATAAGGGAAAGTCGTGTGAAGGTGAGAGCTTTTGATGGTGCACAGAGAAACGTCATTGGAGAAATTTATCTCACGTTGCAAGTGGGGCCAGCTAAATTTCCCATGTTATTTCAAGTGATGGATGTGTCGTCTAACTACAACTTGTTACTTGGAAGGCCATGGGTCCATATGGAGATATCAGTTCCCTCCATGCTCCATCAGTGTGTGAAGTTTGAGTGGGGTCGCACCAAAGTTACCATTCATGGGGAGGTAAGTCACCCCATCTATTCCGTGAATTCTGTTCCAGTCACCGATGAATTGGATGGAGCTGCTTTCCATGCTTTGGAGATCATGCAAGCTGTAAGAATTGACGAGAAAGTAGAGCCTGTTGAGGTGAAGATGCCGAGAGCAGCATGGATGGTTGTATCAGAGATGTTGAAATATGGGTATCAGCCAAAGACATGAATCGAACCTAAGGCCGATGGTATAATTAAACCAATCCAACTGAAATATCAGAAGGGTACTGCCGGACTTGGATATGAGCCAACTGCGGGAGGAATCCATGATGCAAAGTTTGGTAAGATAGTTTTTGTGCCAGGACAAGTTCCAATCCCAGATGAAACACTTGATGAAGATTTCATTTGAGGGAATAGGAAATTTATTTGTAGCCATGATCGACGATGGACTGGAGATAGGTATCAAGGAGCTGACCATCCATGATGCCGAGCCTGGAGAAGTCTTGTAGAACTGGACCATCAGCCCATCCCTATTTCGACAAGAGTCCTGTGCTAATATTAGTAAAAATTATCGTACAATGGTTATGACATGTAACGAATCCATTAAGCAAAGTACAAGCCATGAGCAGGACTATGAAGAATACGATGAAAGCATGATGCTTGAAAATATGCCGCAGGAGATTGAACAGCTTGAAAGTCAGAAAAAGCCCAATATGGACGAAACTGAGATTGTCAACTTGGGAGATGAAAAGACATTGAAAGAAACACGAGTCAGCATACACTTGAAGATGAAAGAAAATGAGAATTGATTGAATTACTAAAGCAATATGTTGATGTTTTTTCTTGGTCTTACGATGACATGCCAGGATTAAACACCGATATCATCTCACACAGGCTACCAACTGGTCCTTCTTGCCTGCCTGTGAAGCAAAAGACGAGGAAGTTCAAGCCTGATTTGAGTTTAAGAATCAAGGAGGAGGTAACTAAGCAGATCCAGGCAAACGTTGTGAGGGTTACGAATTACCCTACATTGTTGGCCAACATCGTGCCAGTACCGAAAAAAGATGGGAAAATTAGGATATGTGTAGACTATTGGGATCTTAACAAAGCAAGTCTCAAGGATGATATTTATCTCCCAAACATTCATATACTCATCGACAATTATGCAAAGCATGAGTTGCAAGCATTTGTCGATTGCTTTGCAGGATATCACCAAATCCTGATGAATGAAGATGATGCAGAGAAAACAACATTTATCACTCCATGGGGAGTGTATTGCTACAGAGTGATGCCATTTGGACTCAAAAATGCCGGTGCAACTTACATGAGGGCCATGACTACTCTCTTCTATGGTATAATTCACAAGGAGATTGAGGTGTACGTGGATAATGTCGTTATCAAGTACAAAAGAAGTTCGGACCACCTAGAGGATTTACAGAAGTTCTTTGAGAGGTTGCGGAGATACAATTTGAAATTAAATCCAACAAAGTGCGCATTCGGAGTTCCTGCTGGAAAGTTATTCGGGTTCATCATTAGTAGGAAAGGCATAGAGTTGGATCCGTCGAAAATTAAGGCGATACAAGAGTTACCTCCCCCAAAACCAAGAAGGATGTGATGAGCTTCTTGGGGAGACTCAATTACATCAGTCGATTCATAGCTCAGTCCACAGTAATCTGTGAACCCATATTCAAGTTGCTAATGAAAGATGCTGCCATAAAATGGACAAAAGAATGCCAAAGAGCTTTTGATAGAATAAAGGAGTACTTGTCCAACCCACCGGTACTGGTCCTACCAGAGCCTGGAAAGCCATTGCTACTGTATCTATCTGTTATGGATGGAGCATTTGGATGTGTGTTTGGATAACACGATGACACAGGAGAGGAAGAGCAAGCCATTTACTACTTGAGCAAGAAGTTTACACTATACAAGGTGAGATACACCTTGTTGGAATGAACATGTTGTGCTTTAACCTGGATCGTGCAAAAGTTGAGGCATTACCTATCAGAATACACCACGTACTTGATCTCAAGAATGGATCCACTCAAGTACATCTTTCAGAAACCAATGCCTACTGGGACACTAGCAAAGTGGCAGATTTTGTTGAGTGAGTTTGATATTGTGTACATGACACAAAAGGCCATCAAAGGACAAGCTTTGGTCGATCACCTCATAGAAAATCCGGTGGACAAAGCTTATGAGCCACTCATGACCTACTTCGCTGATGAAGAAGTATTATTTGCAGGAGAGGACATATCAGAGTCATATGATGGATGGAGAATGTTCTTCGATGGAGCATCAAATTTCAAAGGAGTCGGAATTTGAGTAGTCCTGGTTTCAGAAACTAGTCAGCACTACCCAATCTCGGCCAAGATTAGATTTCCTTGCACGAACAACATGGAAGAATATGAAGCATCAAAAAGCTTTTGGTAATAGGTGATTCTGACATATTAGTTCATCAGGTACAAGGAGAGTGGGCCACCAAGAATGTCAAGATCCTTTCTTATCTGGAATGTCTGAAGGAGCTAAGCAAAAGGTTCACGAAGATTGAGTTCAAACATGTCCCTCGAGCTCAAAAAGAGTTTGCTGACGGTTTGGCTACTCTATCCTCAATGATCCAGCACCCCGATAAGAATAACATTGACCCTATTGAAGTGGAGATACGTGATCAACATGCATATTGTTTTCACGTAGATGAAGAGTTTGATGGAAAGCCATGGTACCATGACATCAGAAGGTTGCTCGAAGCAGGAGAATATCCAGGAAATTCCAGTAGCAAGCAGAAGCGGACTTTAAGGAGAATGGCCAATCATTTTTTCCTTAACGGAGAAATCCTATATAAGAGAACTCCGGATTTGGGATTACTAAGGTGTGTCAACGCAACGGAAGCGACAAGACTGTTAGAGGAAGTTCACACAGGGACATGTGGATCCCACATGAATGGATTCACTTTGGCAAAGAAAAATTTGAGAGCTGGATATTTTTGGATGACTATGGAGAGGGATAGCATCCGTTATGTGAAGAAGTGTCATCAGTGTCAAGTTCATGGAGACTTCATATGTGTTCTGCCAAATGAGCTCAATGTGATGGGTTCCCCTTGGCCATTTGCCGCTTGGGGCATGGACGTAATTTGACCCATAGAGCCTTCTGCATCAAATGGACACCGTTTCATCCTGGTAGCTATCGACTATTTCACAAAATGGGTCAAAGCCTCAATGCACAAGGCAGTAACTAAGAATGTGGTAGCAAATTTCATCCGCAATAACATAGTTTGTCAGTTTGGAATTCCAGAGTCAATCATAATGGATAATGGGACCAATCTTAATAGCGATCTCATGAGAAAGACTTGTGAAAGGTTTAAGATCTCTCACCGAAACTCCACAGCATTTCGACCACAAATGAATGGAGCAGTTGAGGACGCAAACAAGAACATCAAGAGGATTTTGAGGAAAATAGTGGAAAGTAACATGGAATGGCATGAGAAGCTGCCATATGCTTTGCTTGGCTATCACACCACAATCAGAACATCCACTGGAGCAACTCCCTACATGTTGGTCTACGGTTCGGAAGCAGTGATACCCACAAAAGTGGAAATACCTTCCCTAAGAATCATCCAAGAGGTTGGTCTAGATGATGCGGAATGGGTTCGTAGTAGGTTTGAACAGTTAATGCTCATTGATGAGAAGAGACTGGACGCAGTTTGTCACGGTCAACTCTATCAAAATAGAATGATCAAGGCATTCAACAAGAAAGTCAAGCCTCGATGATTCGCACCGGGACAATAGTAATAAAGAAAATATTCCCTCACCAAGATGAAGCTAAAGGGAAATTTGTTCCCAATTGGCAAGGTCCCTAGATGGTTCACTGACTGCTTTCGGGCTAAGCAGTAATCCTTGCAGAAATGGATGGCACAGTGAGTACGAAGATGATCAATTCAGATGCAGTCAAGAAGTACTACATTTGAAGACAGTAGGAGTAGTTGTTATTTCCTTGTACTTTTGCATTTTCTCTAATGTAACAAGAACTACGTATTAGCCTGACTTCCCACGTCGGGTCCGGTCTCGCTTAGAATGTCACGACCCAACTACCGGCCGTGCGGGAACCTATTCTACTCTACCTAGATAGGAGAACACTTACCACCCGATCAAACAGGTAATGCGGAAAAAGAAATAAAACATGAATTAAAACCCCTTTTTATACAAGGAACTTCCTTTATAAAGATTCAGGAAATAAACGACTTATAAAACTTGCGGAAAATCATTTACAATGTGAGACAGCCCTCCCTAGAACCTAGTCTAATTCGGTATAAGAGCTTCTACAAGATGAGCTTATAACATAAAATGGACACAACTCCCACCATAGAAGGAAGTAGGAGTTGCTGGAAGATCACCGCAATCCTGAACTTGTGGAACATCACCAACCCTGCAGCCAGACTATATCAAAAAAGGTATAGCAAGAGTAGAATCAGTACAAACATAAGTACTGGTAGGCATCATTGGCTGACCTGAATTCACTCCTATCATCATATAAAAATCAAGATAAAATACACAAGGTAAATGCTTCAGCCCTTTCAATATCACTTTTATCAATCCCCCCTTTAGGAACCGACCATCCTAACCTTTAGATTTACCAAGTCACCTTGCCACCTAGACTTCCCAAGTCACCTCTTTGACTAAATATTCAGACTTAACCCGGCTAACTACCTAACCAAAGCACTTATACCCATAGTATAGTTACCAGTGTCCGGACCCTTTACGAACCTCTAGGACAACTTTCCATCCTGGTTACAACAACCAACAACTACGACCCCAGACTTTCAGTCTTACTCCCAATTTGCCAATCACATGGAATTCACCTAGCAACCATTCACACATTCAATAACAACAACAGAGTCATATCTAAATCCCTCTCTAATCCTGAAACCCGGACCCTCCAAGGATCCTCTAACCATACTTAAGTGTCCAACAAGCTACCCGATCTACGCCAAGACCCACCCTTAGCTTGTTAACCAAAAATAATTCCTGACCTCCATTAGTAAACTTAATGACAATAGTTTGTGAACTTATAACCTCTTTTACATAGTTCGGACACACCAAGATCCCCTTAACACATCTAGGTGTTAACATGGAAAACCCAGTCTACACCAAGACCAACTAATAATTAACATAATAACCTGGCCTACACCTAAACCAACCGAGAACATAATATAACCACCCGGCCTACACCAAGACCAAACCCATAATATAATATAACAACCCGGCCTATAGC
This sequence comes from Jaltomata sinuosa, assembly GCA_003996215.1. Classification (NCBI taxonomy): domain Eukaryota; kingdom Viridiplantae; phylum Streptophyta; class Magnoliopsida; order Solanales; family Solanaceae; genus Jaltomata; species Jaltomata sinuosa. Next base: position 15,176 of record QJPP01004546.1, on the reverse strand, counting down.
AAGACCAAACTAACAATATAATAACTCGACCGACACCAAGACCAAAATGATAACATAATATAACCACCCGGCCCACACCAAGACCAAACCCATAATATAATATCACAACCTGATCTATACCAAGACCAAACTCACAATATACTAACCCGGCCTACACAAAGACCAAAATGATAACATAATATAACCACCGGCCTACACCAAGACCAAACCCATAATATAATATAACAATCCGGCCTATACCAAGACTAAACTCATAATATAATAACCCGACCTACACCAACACCAAAATGATAACATAATATAACCATCGGGCTACACCATGACCAAATATAACAGAATTCCCGGCCTCTCACGGACCATAAGAAATTATCATATTTCAATAAAATGTCCCGGTCTACTCACAGAAACAATAACAGTTAATGCAACATAATGATAACATGCAATAATGCAACAAAAGTAACCCGTACCAGGTGTGGTACCCGAGCCAACCATTAGTATATTCCGTACCAGGCGTGGTACTCGAGCCAACCATTAGTATATCTCATAGCAGGCGTGGTACTCGAGCCAACCATTTGTTGTACCTGTAGCAGGCGTGGTACCCGTGCCAACTGTTAGTATACCTGTACCAGGCATGGTACCCGAGCCAACCGCATGTCAATAATTCACAGTCAAATAATGAACACACAACTTGTAAACCAACAACTAAACAACCGTTCAACTCACAGACTGTAAGAAAGGACCCTTAGATATTTTACACAATTTCATCTAAGCAATGCAATACACACAAATACTTAGATAGGAGTATAAAACATACAACATTCACATGAGTCGTGAGCCATCACCTACCCCATTCCGGGTACACTATGAACCATCAAATCCCGTCCAAAGACTAACCCTGGTTCGCCCTCTTAAACATGCAGTTAATTACATTTATTCTTGACCCTCTTCCTAGGACCAAATACAACCTGGGAAAACCCTTGCCAGCCTTAGAACACGACCAAACAATTATCTAAATTATACCAATTAGTCCGGAACTTTCGTTCCTTACACATTTGTTAATTACTAAACCTTTTTCGGTTCCCCGAATCTTTCGGTATTCTAGTTCCCGTATTTTATTAGCAAAAACACACAATTTAAGAAATGCCTAGAATATCACAACACCCTATTCCCATTCTACCATTTCCAAAAAGTTACAACAATTTAACAACTTTCTCCAGACTCCGTGTCCAAAGGCCTAACCATAGATTCTCCCTTTTATTCTATACAATAATACCAAAATGAAAGCGATCAATCTACTCTTGGAAGAAACCTAGCCTACCTGGATGCCGAGCAACTGTTCCATGCCTTTTCTGGATCCGTGAAGGCATTCTCTGACAATTCTGCAGGCCCAAATCCGTGGTTTTACATCCCTTTTACCGGAATTCCTCCTCCCCATGGCTCCCAAGCCTTGGAGCAGCCTCGGAGGGTTCTTGGAGTAACCCTCAGTTGTTTTTAGGGCTGAATGGGAGAGAATAAAATTACAAGCCCATTTTCTTGGTTTTCTAATCTCGTCGCTCCTCTATAACGGTCCCTACTCTGCTATAGCCATCCCGCTATACAAGACAACTCTTGCTATATCGGTCTTAAGCGGTGTTGACCGCCTTGACCACTAGTAATGCGGTATTTTCCACCGATATAGCGGAGGCCACTACCGCGGACGATTGCGCTCGTTATGGACAGAATGTCCAAAAATCTCCCAATTTTGGCCATTTTACAACACACTTATTTTCCCGACGTTCCGGAATAACCCCTTCACGTCAACCTCGATTACTGGAGTTCTACTTACCCAAATTCAATTTCGAAAAGTCCCCTGGACACCTCTATGTCTTAGCTACAAAGAAGACTAGCTCAAAACAAGACATTTAACCCAATCCTTACCCGGATTGTCCTAGATCATACCTCGCTCCAAAATCGGCCGAGAATAGCCTAGTCCAGAATTTCCAACTCCCAAACTCAGAATTTTTCTAACCCGACACTTGGCACGAATGGTTTACCCGTAACGACGAACCTAGTCGTTACAACAGATACCAATTTACCCATCGTTCATCCCCGAACGATCTCTAAGGCGGAGGGAAAGGACAAGCTCGTCCCTCAATCTTAATGCTCTATCATGATAGCGTAAATATAACCTTATGCAAACCACCAAAACTTCCCAATCCCTTAGTATACCCAACTCAACCCAAAATTTAACTTACTTCCGCTCTATCAAGGAATTCCTTCCTTCGAGCTGCACAATGCAACTAGATTACCCCTCCCCGAGTGCCCGAGAAATCCGGGGACTCATTGAAACACCAGATCAAAAGAAACTCAACTAACTAACAAAATAGTTATTCCTTGCCAAGGGGACTAGATCCCACCATGGATATCCCCTTCCCACTATACCCGGAGTTCTGCTAGCCTAAACTCTATTCCGGAAGCTTCCTACGGGGTACTATGCCCTCACTTATCATAATGTCACCTTACTCCTGTCAACACTGTGCCCTGAGATACCACGTATATCTAAATCACGCAACCACAAAAATTCCATTGGAACTCATCCTGGCTTGAGGTTTCGCCAACTCTCATCTTAGGGAAAATTCTATCCGGGCACTTACACCCCAACCAATGCTATGGCGAGCACATCCTCACCACTAAGGATCATCAATAATAAAACAAATCAATAATCGCCCTCACAATACAAGCCCATGAGCAGTGTCCCACACTACTAATTCAATCACGGGTCATTTTTCAAATTCTACATAAGTGACTATACCAACCGATGGTCAATCATAATTTTTCCAATACCCCAGGCTACCATATCTACCCTTTCCTTTTTATCTCACATGGGTGCTAAATTTCCAAAAAACACCTTATATGCATACTATATTAGCTATCTGGATGATTTCCTTGCTTCATATAGCAACTCATAATGTAACCATTGCCTTTAGATGCCCCGGGAATGAATGAAAAACAAGGGAAAGCAGGGCAGGCACTCTGCCCCGTGCTCTTCCGTTGTGGTGGTAAAAATCCCTCTATAGCGGGATCGCCGTAGCGGTCGAGATCTTCTATGGCAGTCCCGACAGTAACAACCCTGAAATTTGAAATTTCCAGCAAGTGTATCCTTCCCCTTCCCCAGTTACCATTGTCTAGTCCTGTAAATCCCGCCATAGTCTTAAACCACCCTTAAGACCATTCCTGGCATCAAACGCATCACAATTTAGCATAAAAATATTATCAATTACAAAGAATTAACACCAGACAATTGTTCCCAACAATATCCTCTCGCCATTACACACTAATGACTCCCTTGTTCCCATGGTTCCCAACAAAGTCCCGACTGCCCTGAAATCGAAGCTTCCCTACATTCACAGTTCTCAAATCCCTTATCATCTTAACCAATGATAAGCCCTTTTTCAAAAATGAGGTACCACTTTTAAATCAGGACTTTTAACAGCTTATCACAACCTAAGGTACACAAAACTTTCAAATTAATGACCCTCTGCAAACTCAACATGCACGGCAGACAATAATTTACACACATTTCAAGCAAGTCACACGTAAAACAAGTCACATAATTTACTCTCTATTCGTCCCATGGATGATAATTAGCCGATCATCCATGTCTTACCATAACTCCCGCTATTAAGCAATAATAGCCCTTTTCCCTGGTACTTATTCACATACCAACCACTTAAAACCTGAGTTCCCACAAGTATATATATCATTTTCCCTTAACATTTTTACCAATGATAAGACCCTGCCCCGCATTTAGCATACTGTTTTCCACTTGAATTACAAAACAAGAACTCCTTCAATTATTAACACATAACAAAGTTAAGACTCCTTGCTAACCACAAATTTCAAAGTAAATCAAGTAACTACACACCACACAATCGCGGTCATCCAAATATTGCAATGCATACAATCACGATTCTCAAGCGCTAACACTCAATCAAACCTGTTTTCGTCGCCTTTTATTCGCTTCATGGATGACCGTTAGCCGATTCATCCCTCATTTACATAGCCTCCCAGGCCAGATACCAATTGGAACCTTCCTGGTTCCAATTTTCCTTGCTTGTTTGTAGTACCCAGAGTCCAATGACATCCTTCACCTTGTTGAGATACCAATTGGAATCGAGAGATACCAATTGGAATCGAGAGATACCAATTGAACTCAACCCATACAAGCAAGTACGAAACCGCACGAAAAGGAATGAAAGAAGAGAAGTGTTTCCAAGAATGCTTCATAGCTTCCCTAGGATTAGATGTGGACGTCAACACACCAATCTGCGGGACTCTATTTGACATTTTGCTTTAGTACTGGAATACCGATTAACCTGGGCTCTGATACCATTTGTCATGACCCAACTACCGGCTGTGCGGGAACCTACTCTAATCCACGTAGATAGGAGAACCATTACCACCCGAACCAACAGGTAATGCAGAAAAAGAAATAAATCATGAACTAAAACCCCCTTTTATACAAGGAACTTCCTTTATAAAGATTCAGGAAATAAATGACTTACAAAACTTGCGAAAAATCATTTACAATGTGAGACATCCCTCCCTATAACCTAGTCTAATCCGGTACAAGAGCTTCTACTACATGAGCTTAAAACATAAAATGGACACAACTCCCACCATAGAAGGAAGTAGGAGCTGCTGGAAGATCACCACAATCTTGAACCTATAGAACATCACCAACCCTGCAACCAGACTATACCTAAAAAGGTATAGCAAGAGTAGAATCAGTACAAACACACTTCCTGGTAGGCATCATCGGCTGACCCGAATTCACTCCTACCATCATATAAAAATCAAGATAAAATACACAAGGTAAATACTTCACCACTTTCAATATCACTTTTATCAATCCCCCCTTTCGAAACCGACCATCCTAACCTTTAGATTTACCAAGTCACCTTGCCACCTAGACTTCCCAAGTCACCTTAACACATAGACTTCCCAAGTCACCTCCTTGACTAAATATTCAGACTTAACCCGGCTAACTGCCCAACCAAACCACTTATACCCATAGTATAGTTACCAGTGTCCGGACCCTTTGCGAACCTCTAGGACAACTTTCCATCCTGGTTACAACAACCAACAACTACGACCCCAGACTTTCAGTCTTACTCCCAATTTACCAATCACATGGAATTCACCTAGAAACCATTGACTCATTCCATAACAACAACAGAATCATATCTAAATCCCTCTCTAATCCCGAAACCTGGAACCTCAGAGGATCCTCTAACCACACCTAAGTGTCCAACAAGCTACCTGTCAACGCCAAGACCCACCCTTAGCTTGTTAACCACAAATAATTCCTGACCACCATTAGTACACTTAATGACAACATTTTGCGAACTTATAACCTCTTTTATATAGTCCAGACCCACCCGGATCCCCCTAACACATCAAGGTGTTAACATGGAAAACCCAGACTACACCAAGACCAACTAATAATTAACAGAATAACCTGGCCTACACCAAGATCAACCGGTAATATAATATAACCACCCGGGCTAGACCAAGACCAAACCCATAATATAATATAACAATCCGGCCTATAACAAGACCAAACTAACAATATAATAACCCGGCCGACACCAAGATCAAAATGATAACATAATATAACCACCCGACCCACACCAAGTCCAAACCATAATATAATATCACAACCCGATCTATACCAAGACCAAACTCACAATATAATAACCCGGCCTACACAAAGACCAAAATGATAACATAATATAACCACCGGCCTACACCAAGACCAAACCCATAATAAATATAACTATCCGGCCTACACCAAGACCAGACTCATAATAATATAATAACCCGACCTACACCAACACCAAAATGATAACATAATATAACCACCAGCCTACACCATGACCAAATATAACAGAATTCCCGGCCTCTCACGGACCATAAGAAATTATCATATTTCAATAAAATAACCAGGTCTACTCGCGGAAACAATAACAGTTAATGCAACATAATGATAAAATGCAATGATGCAACAAAAGTAACCCGTACCAGGCGTGGTACCCGAGCCAACTGATGTGACGCTAATTTACGTCACTTTCGATTCCTTTTTACTAAGAACAATCGTACGTTTTCAAGCAACCATTGTTGTTTTTGATGTTTTTATGTTGTATTTGTAGGAAATGGAAACAAACACGGAAACGGAAGAAAATACGCGAAAAACAACATTCTGCCTAAGAGTGACGGCCTGAGTGACGGCCCGTCACAAGTGCTGACGGTCCGTCACTGGGACCGTCAACTTGAGGCAGTGTTGCTGCCAAGCAGTGACGGCCCAGGCGACGGTCCGTCACTGCCCTGACGGTCCGTCAAGCCTGGCCGTCACGCTTAGGCAGTAGCTTCAGGCGGCGACCCGCGTTTTGGGAATTCCTAGCCCGTTTTGGATTTGGTTTCTTTGGCTCCTATAAATACCCTATGTTAGGTTTATGTTATTGATTATTCCCCCATTAGTTTAAACACGTTTTTGGTTGGTTTTTGAGCGAAACAACACGGTTCATTGTCTTGAATTCGTGTCTTGATTCGTTCGTGAGTTCTTGGTGTTCTTGTTCTTGGATATTGGAAGATTGATTGTTTTCATTACATTGTAAGACTTTTCTTCCTTTTATTATGAATACAACTATTTTCTCTTATTTATCGAGCATGAGTAACTAAAACTCCTGCAACTAGGATTGTGGGAGCCATGGCTAAAGTAGCGATATAGATTCCGGATAGCGACGGGTTCAATTTACATGTAGTCACGTTGTTAATCATACTTTATGTCACGTTTTCTAGTGGTTGCAAACATTAGAACATGCCTAGGTTTAATTTGCTTGAGTAAAGAGATTAAAACCGGGAAAACTTGATTAACAACAAGGATTCGAGACTACTAACTCTCGTCTAATGATTAATGCCGTAACTGGATTAAACTACTTGATGTTAGGATTGAATGCTAAAAAGCACATCTTTTCGAGGTCGAGAGAATAGAAAAGGAAATTTGTTTATTTGGTCGAGAGACGTTTAGATGATACAAATGACGCAATCACATCGTGACACGCATATAGAAAGAACCCGGTTAAGCCTAGAATCGACATTGTTACAACGCCATGGTGAACTCATCCCTAGTTCATTCTCTCCTACTGATTATTCTCTTACATTATTGTTGCTTTTGTTTACGATTTGTTCACAAAACCCCCCCCCTTTTTATTTATCGGAAACAATTGATCACTAGTCATCTACTTCACTAAAGTCTTAATCTTCACCATATTCTCTGTGGGATTCGACCCCAACCTTGTTTGGGTTCTTTACTTGACAACGATCGCTTACGCTTCATTAATTTGAGGTGTAGTTTGAGCGTTATCAAAAAGTGGCGCCGTTGCCGGGGAATACGGTTTTTGATTAAGTCTGGTGTGTTTAGTTGACTTTTAGTCATAATTTCCTGCTTTTATTTTTGTTTGTTGTTTTTGTTTTTGGACAGGGTACAGGTTGTGCATGCCAAGTACCCGAGGTTCGGGGGAACAAATTTTACCTTACGACCCCGAACTTGCGAGAACATTGAGGCGGAATATGGCCGCACAATTAGACGCAGCAAGGATTCGCTGCAGAACTGCAGGCCCAACAAAATTTGAATGCTGGTGGTCTGCAGGATGATGGTGTACGGAATGATGAGGATCTTGATTTAGATGGAGCTGGCGCGACGGGCGCCATTATTGTTCCACCGCTACCGCCCGGAGCAAAGTTCAATATCACTAGCACGATGATTCAGTTGCTGAATTTGAGAGGTGTATTCCGTGGTGCCGCTGGTGATGATCCAAACCAGCACTTAATGAATTTCGTGGGGATCTGCAAATCCTTTGAGCTGCCGGGCGTGAGTCAGACAGCGATCAGGCTCAGGTTGTTTCCATTGTCTCTGTCTGATGAGGCAGCATTGTGGTTGACTGAGCTGACCCCCGACTCTATCGCAACGTGGGGAGAGTTGAGAGGAGCTTTCCTAGAAAGGTTCTTTCCTCCCTCTCGGATGATACAGTTGAGGGACGAGATTAGCAACTTCAGGCAGCAACCGCACGAAGCACTGCACGAGACTTGGTTGCGATTTAAAAAGAAGATAACCCAATGCCCGAACCATCAGTTGACCGATAATTTCTTGATGCAAACGTTCTACCGGGCACTGAATTCGGCTACCAAGCCGACGTTAGACAACGCAGAAGGTGGTGCATTCATGGGTCTCACCTTTATTGAGGCCACAACTACTTTGGACAGGCTCACCAGAACCAACAGGGCCTGGCATACACGAGATTCAGAGGTTGCAGCTAGCACCTATACCGTTGGCATGTCAGCAGAGCAGCGAAGGAAAGAGGAGGAGCGCGACCAAGACATGGCGCATCTTAAAACACAGTTGGATCTCCTGACAAGGCACTTGACGTCAGGAAGTATAGAGAAGGTACAAGTTATGGGTTCCCAAGGTATGGAGACTGAGGAGGCCAATTACTTGGGGGGTTTCCAGGCCAATGGCCAGGGAAACCAAGGTCGGAACTACCATAGAGACAACCACTATGAGAAAGATGGTTATAGAGATCGCGACCAGGGAAATTGGAAGCCAAACACTGATAGAGGTGGGTTGTATGTACCACCTGGTAACCGGGACAGAGCCAACACTGAGACAGGTACGTCCAAGCTAGAGAGCATGATGGCGAAGATGCTACTGAAGGTGGAATCGACTGACGCTGGGGTGAAGGAGATAAGGACTGAGTTATCAACTTTGAGTCAGGTAGTGGAGTCACACTCAACCGCGATTAAGCAACTAGAGCAGCAAGTGGGTCACATCTCGGCATCTCTAAACCCAAGGAAAACGGGTACCTTGCCGAGCGACACCACTCATCCGAGGAATGACGCTAGCTGTATGGCGATCACCACAAGAAGTGGAAAAATATTACCGGAATCACATCCGGTAGTTCAGAATCAAGGTGATGTTGCGGATGATGTAGAGGCAGTAGAGGAGGAAACTCCAAAGCCCGCGGAGAAACACAAGGAAGCTGAAAAGCTTCCAACTATGATGTTTCGACACCCACCTCCTTTCCCCCAGCGGTTGAAGAAGAAAGCTGACGATGGTAAGTTCCTGAACTTCATGACCATGCTGAAGCAAATTTCAATAAACATACCATTGGTGGAAGCGCTGGAACAAATGCCCGGTTAAGCCAAGTTCATGAAGGACTTGATTACAAAGAAGAGGTCGGTGAGTTTTGAACCGGAAGACAACCTCCATCACTGCAGCGCTATCTCTTCAAGGTCGTTAGTTGAAAAGAAGGATGATCCAGGTGCGTTCATTGTTCCATGTACTATCGGGAAGCTCAACTTCGGAAGAGCTATGTGTGATCTTGGTGCTAGTATCAATCTGATGCCGCTAGCAGTGTATAACAAATTGGGTTTGGGAGCTCCTAAACCAACGTCCATGAGAGTGATGATGGCTGATCGGTCGGTAAAGCGACCCGTAGGGATATTGTCTGATGTGCTAGTAAAGATTGGCAAGCTTATCTTCCCAGCTGACTTTGTGATCTTGGATTGCGAAGTAGATTTTGAAGTTCTCATCATCTTGGGACGACCATTGCTAGCCACAGCAAGAGCCTTGGTTGACATGGAGAAAAACGAACTGACCTTCAGGCTGAACAATGAAATGGTCAAGTTCGATGTGTCCAGAGTAATGAAGCAACCAAGTGACATGAGGGTGGTCGCGGTCATCAATGCTATTGAGGAAGCTCCTGCGGATGTGCACCTTGAGGAGAAGTGTTTGGTAGAGACTCTAGCTGTTGTAAGAAGTATGGCGCGAGAGCGTAAACATGTAGAGGAAGGCGGTGAAATTAAATCTAGAAAACGAAAACACCGCAAGAGAATCTGCAAAGAAAGAGCGAAGAAGTTGTCGCGACTAGCGATGGAGCCCAAAGAGGAAGCTGGAACGCCACACTCCATCGAGTTCTCTTGTTTTGGAGACCCTGGCGGTCTCCAACTTCATTCCGGAATTTAAGTCATATCGACTTCACAGGTATTCCTTTATTCTCACAGTTTTTAGCTTTCGCATATATGCATTGGGGACAATGTATGAGTCTAAGTTGAGGGTGTTGGGAAACCTGTAAGTCACCACCGAGGGTTTTTGTTGTCGTGTTTCTTTTCCCTCCGGTGTGCTATCTAGTAGAACCGTCATATTTAGGTTGTTGTTTTAAATTTTTTTTAGTGTCTATAGCAAAGCATGAGATTTCTTATCAAAGTAGCGCCCCTTTAAAAAAATTTTCTGGTTTTGTATTTATGATGAAACGATTGACTGTCTGGATCCTTGTATGCCATTGTGTGATTATGAGTAGAATGAGTATGTTTAAGCCGAGCGGTTGTTTGATAGTTAGTAGCAATGTAGTTTCTTGGTGCCAAGAGCATGTGAGATTATTGTCATAAATTCTTACTCTGTGCATGCATCTAGAACTTGCCCGGTCTATTTTGTTAAGTTTGAAGTTTGGTTGCTTAGGAAAGGATCACAAGCCCTTTTTGTGTGCAGTCCACGTAACCTATAAGACCGTCCAAATGCAAATACTCCCTTTGATCCCTGTTTGAGCCATAATTGACCTTGTTCTTTCAATCACCTGTCACCATTCCTGTTTAACTTTGAATCCCTATTTTGGCCCTGGTCCTTCCTTGGACATCATGCACCTCAACGCAGGCAATCAACCTAAGTTGAGGGTGGCTACTATAGAGGTAAACCCTGTTTTGGCCCTGGTCCGCCCTTGGACATTGTGCACCTCAACGCAGGCAATCAGCCTAAGTTGGGGGTGGCTACTACGGAGGTGAATGATAAGAAAAAGATGTTGGAGAAGATTGGTTTTTGAATAGAATGAAAATCCGGGTGTGCGCCTAAGAAAAGAAAAGAAAAATAAAGAAAGATGAAAAAGATCGAAAAAGAAACAAAAAGAATTGTCAATAAAAAGGCCGCACCTGTATCTAGAATCAAGGAAATAAAAAGGTGAATAAGGATGGATAAAGTGAAGTTATGTGGTGATAAGATGTAAATGGTTCCAAGGAGGGCTTAGTCACTAACCCCTAAATGTATCATACCTGCACCCGAAGCCTCATTACAAGCCGAAACAAGTCCTGTAGTGCTCCTGAGTAGCTTTCTGAAGAACCGAAATAGAATAGTAAGGGCAAGCCTATGGTATCGCATGTGCATTGTTTGAAATCGTTGTGAGTGTGAGCGCTTACCGAGTCCCAAATCTTGTGTGTGGGATTTCTTTGTGGTGAGGGCACCAAGATGTCTATATTGTCTATTGATTGTTAGGATAGCTGCGTATGTGTATGCATAATATTCTATCATATCGGAATGACATGTTTGGATCCTTGCAAGTTAGTGTTTCATACATACGTGTGCTACGAGCGAGCCTGATTTAATTGAATAAGTTTAGATTGACCATGAGGTGCTATAGACATGAGTTCGTGTTCTTAGTTGAGTCATATTATTGTTTTATGTTAGGTTGCTTGAGGACAAGCGAAAGTTTTAAGTTGAGGGTGTTGATGTGACGCTAATTTACGTCACTTTTTATTCCTTTTTACTTAGAACAATCGTACGTTTTCAAGCAACCATTGTTGTTTTTGATGTTTTTATGTTGTATTTGTAGGAAATGGAAACAAACACGGAAACAGAAGAAAATACGCGAAAAACAACATTCTGCCTAAGAGTGACGGCCTGAGTGACGGCCCGTCACAAGTGTGACGGTCCGTCACTGGGACCGTCAACTTGAGGCAGTGTTGCTGCCAAGCAGTGACGGCCCAGGCGACGGTCCGTCACTGCCCTGACGGTCCGTCAAGCCTGGCCGTCACGCTTAGGCAGTAGCTTCAGGCGGCGACCCGCGTTTTCGGGATTCCTAGCCCGTTTTGGATTTGGTTTCTTTGGCTCCTATAAATACCCTATGTTAGGTTTATGTTATTTATTATTCACCCATTAGTTTAAACACGTTTTTGGTTGGTTTTTGAGCGAAACAACACGGTTCATTGTCTTGAATTCGTGTCTTGATTCGTTCGTGAGTTCTTGGTGTTCTTGTTCTTGGATATTGGAAGATTGATTGTTTTCATTATATTGTAAGACTTTTCTTCCTTTTATTATAAATACAACTATTTTCTCTTATTTATCGAGCATGAGTAACTAAAACTCCTGCAACCAGGGTTGTGGGAGCCATGGCTAACGTAGCGATATAGATTCCGGGTAGCGACGGGTTCAATTTACATGTAGTCACGTTGTTAATCATACTTTATGTCATGTTTTCTAGTGGTTGCAAACATTAGAATATGCCTAGGTTTAATTTGCTTGAGTAAAGAGATTAAAACCGGGAAAACTTGATTAACAACAAGGATTCGAGACTACCAACTCTCGTCTTAAAGATTAATGTCGTAACTGGATTACTCTACTTGATGTTAGGATTGAAATCTAAAAAGCACATCTTTTCGAGGTCGAGAGAATAGAAAAGGAAATTTGTTTATTTGGTCGAGAGACGTTTAGACGATACAAATGACGCAATCACATCGTGACACGCATATAGAAAGAACCCGGTTAAGCCTAGAATCGACATTGTTACAACGCCATGGTGAACTCATCCCTAGTTCATTCTCTCCTATTGATTATTCGCTTACATTATTGTTGCTTTTGTTTACGATTTGTTCACAAAACCCCCCCCCTTTTTATTTATCGGAAACAATTGATCACTAGTCATCTACTTCACTAAAGTCTTAATCTTCACCATATTCTCTGTGGGATTCGACCCCAACCTTTGTTTGGGTTCTTTACTTGACAACGATCGCTTACGCTTCTTTAATTAGAAGTGTAGTTTGAGCGTTATCAAAAAGTGGCGCCGTTGCCGGGGAATACGGTTGTTAATTAAGTCTGGTGTGTTTATTTGACTCTTAGTCATCATTTCCTGCTTTACGTTTATTTGTTGTTTTTGTCGTTGACAGGGTACACAGTTGTGCATGCCAAGTACCCGAGGTTCGGGGGAACAAATTTTACCTTACGACCCCGAGCTTGCTAGAACATTGAGGCGGAATATGGCCGCACAACTAGAGGCAGCAAGGCTCGCTGCAGAACTGCAGGCCCAACAAAATCTGAATGCTGGTGGTCTGCTGGATGATATCGCACGGAATGATGAGGATCTCGATCTAGATGGAGCTAGCGCTACGGGCGCCATTGTTGTTCCACCGCTACCGCCCGGAGCAAAGTTCAATATCACTAGCACGATGATTCAGTTGCTGAATTTGAGAGGTGTATTCCGTGGTGCCGCTGGTGATGATCCAAACCAGCACTTAATGAATTTCGTGGGGATCTGCAAATCGTTTGAGCTGCCGGGCGTGAGTCAGACAACGATCAGGCTCAGGCTGTTTCCATTGTCTCTGTCTGATGAGGCAGCATTGTGGTTGACTGAGCTGACCCCCGACTCTATCGCAACGTGGGGAGAGTTGAGAGGAGCTTTCCTAGAAAGGTTCTTTCCTCCCTCTCGGATGATACAGTTGAGGGATGAGATTAGCAACTTCAGGCAGCAACCGCACGAAGCACTGCACGAGACTTGGTTGCGATTCAAAAAGAAGATAACACAATGCCCGAACCATCAGTTGACCGATAACTTTTTGATGCAGACGCTCTACCGGGCACTGAATTCGGCTACCAAGCCGACGTTAGACAACGCAGCAGGTGGTGCATTCATGGGTCTCACCTTTGTTGAGGCCACAACTACTTTGGACAGGCTCACCAAGACCAACAGGGCCTGGCACACACGAGATTCAGAGGTTGCAGCTAGCACCTATACAGTTGGTATGTCAGCTGAGCAGCGAAGGAAAGAGGAGGAGCGCGACCAAGACATGGCGCACCTGAAAACACAGTTGGATCTCCTGACAAGGCACTTGACGTCAGGAAGTATAGAGAAGGTACAAGCTGTGGGTTCCCAAGGTATAGAGTCTGAGGAGGCCAATTACTTGGGGGGGTTCCAGGCCAATGGCCAGGGAAACCAAGGTCGGAACTACCAGAGAGACAACCACTATGAGAAAGATGGTTACAGAGATCGCGATCAAGGTAGCTGGAGGAATAACACCGATAGAGGTGGGTTGTATGTACCACCTGGTAATCGGGACAAAGCTGGCAATGAGGCAGGGACTTCCAAGCTAGAGAACATAATGGCGAAGATGCTGCTAAAGGTGGAATCGACTGACTCTGGGGTAAAGGCAATGCGGACTGAGTTATCAACATTGAGTCAGGTAGTGGAGTCACACTCAACCGCGATCAAGCAACTAGAGCAGCAAGTGGGTCACATCTCGGCATCTCTAAACCCAAGGAAAACAGGTACCTTGCCGAGTGACACCACTCATCCGAGGAATGATGCAAGCTGTATGGTGATCACCACAAGGAGCGGAAAAATATTACCGGAATCACATCCGGAAGTTCAGACTCAAGGTGATGTTGCGGATGATCAAGAGGCGGTAGAGGAGGAAACTCAAAAGCCCGCGAAGAAAAGCGAGGAAGCTGAAAAGCTTCCAACTATGATGCCGCGACCACCACCTCCTTTCCCACAGCGCCTAAAGAAGAAAGCTGACGATGGTAAGTTCCTGAACTTCATGACCATGCTGAAGCAAATTTCAATAAACATACCATTGGTGGAAGCGCTGGAACAAATGCCCGGTTATGCCAAGTTCATGAAGGACTTGATTACAAAGAAGAGGTCGGTGAGTTTTGAACCGGAAGACAACCTCCATCACTGCAGCGCTATCTCTTCAAGGTCGTTAGTTGAAAAGAAGGATGATCCAGGTGCGTTCACTGTTCCATGTACTATCGGGAAGCTCAACTTCGGAAGAGCTATGTGTGATCTTGGTGCTAGTATCAATCTGATGCCGCTAGCAGTGTATAACAAATTGGGTTTGGGAGCTCCTAAACCAACGTCCATGAGAGTGATGATGGCTGATCGGTCGGTAAAGCGACCCGTAGGGATATTGTCTGATGTGCTAGTAAAGATTGGCAAGCTTATCTTCCCAGCGGACTTTGTGATCTTGGATTGCGAAGTAGATTTCGAAGTTCCAATCATCTTGGGACGACCATTGCTAGCCACAGCAAGAGCCTTGGT